>CP092869.1:43016390-43099449 GCA_030710605.1 Cordylochernes scorpioides | reverse complement strand
TTATATATAGGTCAAAAAAGGTAATAAAGTAGAATTTCTTTTGCTTAGGATCTTCTCTTATTCATTCTTACTCGTTCTTTTAAATAGAACATCACATATCTGATGGCAAAATTTTATGCAAATTATCAAAATATATTAGGTTAATGGTAGAGCCAGTATCCACAAGAAATTTAACATTGAAGGTGAAAATAGATAAATTAAAGAATAGTCTTACATTATGCTGGTTCTTTCCTTGATGAGGGATCACATCCTTGTGATATGGGTTGATGTCCGCTCGATGTGGCTGGTTCCCTGGGTTCCTTGGGCAGCGTGGTATCCGCGTAGTTGCGAAAAGCAAAACGTCCACCTCCAGGTCGGCGAAACGCTGCTTGCCCATATTGTGGCCGGTAATGTCCTTGGCCAGGCGAGGGAGTGGATTCGGGTCGCCAACGGTCAAGGTCACGCTGTGGTGTCGGTTGTCCCCGAACACTCGTTACTGGCCACTTTTGAATGGTGTTCACATAGTCCAACCATTCTTCAGGCGTCTGTGGGTTCCTGGTGTATATCATTTTCTTCAAATCATACGTTACACCTGCCGCAAGTGCTTCAACAATCTGTTTGTTTGGAAGTGAGTTCTCTAATGCACCCACAACCTTAAAATGGTAATAATCGTTAATTTTTCTGGCTTTTCCAATTGGCGAGTGAACAATTCTTCCAACGTTGTCTTCTTCTTTGATATATAGATTGTGGACAGTTTCTGTTTGATATTTAAATAAGTCTATTGTTCTAAGTCCAATCGATAAAATATATTTTTAGCTTCTTCTTCTAAATTTAGAATAACTAAATTTTTTCTGTCTCGTTCATCGTTCGTTGCGTCCTCAATGTTACGAAAGAAAATATTTATATCTTGATTGAGGCCAGAGAATTTACTTATATAATTTTTATTTGAGATCGTCTGTTGTGTGTGTGTGAGTGTGTGTGTGTGTGACAATGACAATTAAACATTATTTATTGTCTTCTAGACAATGTTACATATCAAAGAGAGAGAGAGAGAGAGAAGAAAATATATACAAAAAGAATTAAATATATACATATATAATATACAAATTTACAAGGGGGATAAAAGTAGGAGACCTCGGCGCTGGAGGGTCCTGGACCAGGCGATGAGCGGGTCCTCCACCGCTTCTCCGAGCCCAACCTGGACAAAGTAGCGATATACTCGCAACTTTGCCGACGCCAGGATGGAAAGGGCGTCGTCCTCAAGGCCGGACCCGCCGAAGATCCAAGCCTGCAGGTCAGGGGGCCGCCCTATGATGTTAAAGGCCTCTCTGATGAGAGGCCTGATGGAACGGCAGCACCAGTAACGGTGGCCGAGGGAGCGGTCGATGGACCCGCAGGCAGGACAGGAGGGGCCGACCGAGGCAGGATGGGCCGGATGGGGCAGGGCGTGGAGGGCCAACTTGAGGGCCGCGTCGGCCTCGTGGCCCGAGAAGGCGCAGCGCCGCAGCGAGGCCCAGTCGATCCTGGATGGTGGATTGATGGTGGGCGTCCATCTCGCCAGGAATCTGGAGATGGGCGTGGCGGCGAGGCGCGGACGATCCAGGGCCCGTCGGGACGAGCGGGTCGTGAGACCGTTGAGGAACGGCGTAGCCGTCCCCCGCAGCACCACGGCCGCAGCTAAAGAGCTAGATGAGGGTGCAGACTCCGCCCCGAAGCCCACCGCGTTCTCGGAGGTCAGCCTCCGACAGAAGGCGCCTAGGGCCGCGGCGTCAGCCAGGGCCGAGCGCGTAGGTCGGGCGGTGAGGTGGTACTCCATGGTGAGGTCCCGGACTCGGGCTCCGCGCCAGCGGGCGGGGGCCAGGAGGTCGGGAGGACGGAGGAACCGGTAGCCGCCGATGATGGGGAGGTCCAGCAGCTGAGCCGTGGGGACCGCCCGGTGGTTGAGGCCCAGGATGTTGGAGGCCTCCTCCCATAGCTTCAGCAGCCGGAGACGGCGGGGCTGGAGACGGGTGCCGTCCGGTGGAGGGTGGATCCAGGCTTCCCCGCTGTTGCCGCTGACCAGCCAGCTGAAGGCATTTCTGCCCCCGCGGAGCGCGACCTGTACCCCCTTGAGGCAGGCGAGCTGGAGTTGGGTCGCGAGGTCGAGAAGGCCGAGGCCTCCGATGGCAACTGGCCTCGCCATGACGTTGGCGGGAAGCCACGCCGTGTGGTCTGGCCCCCAGACGAACCTCGCCAGTCGGGCCTGCAGCTTGGCGATGGTCGGGGGTGATGGGAGGTATCCATGCAGGTGGTGCTGAATCGTGGACCCCACCAGCGTGTTCGCCGCTCTTGCTCGTCCGACGAGGGAGAGGCCGCGGGTGAAGGGCGTCCATCTGCGGCACGCAGTCTCCAGGAGGGCCAGGAGATGCTGCTCCCGGTAGGCGACGGTGCTCCTGGGGGCGATGTCGAGCCCGAGGACCCTGATGGAGGTGGTCGACCAGGAGGCGCCGAGTGGGGAGTCGCCGCGGTTGCGCCAGGCGCCGCACCAGAGGCCAGCGCTCTTCCGGAGGTTCACGCCAACTCCGGAGGCCTGCTTGTATTCTTCGAAGACGGTCGCCACCCGTTCGAAGTCTCCGTCGCGATGAAATAGGAGGACGATGTCGTCGGCGTAAGCGATGTCATTGCCCACGCCGAGGGTCAACTCCAGGCGATGTAGCAGCGGCCCCGTGGCAATGCTGAAGAGTGCGGCACTCACGGCGCAACCCTGTCTTAGGCCGTTGAGGAGGGGGAAGGCGGTGGTGTAGAAGCCTCCGGCCCGGATGGTGGCGTCCGCCCCGGCGTAGAGGATGTTGATCCAGGCCCTGAAGGCTGGCGGGAGGCGGAGCGACGTTAGCAGGGACTCCAAGAAGCCGCGGTCTAGTGAGTCAAAGGCGGACTCCAGGTCTACGCCCATGACGGCCAGCGGCGAGCCCAGGGCGGTGGCCTCCTCGACGGCGTCCGTCACCATGGCGATGTTCCATGACGGGGACCTCCCGGGGACGGCGTAGGTCTGGCATTCCGGCACAAGGGTCCGCAGGTGGGGCTTGAGGCGCCGGTGAAGGATGGCGGCCAGGACCCTGTAGTCGGCCGAGGGCAGCGCGACAGGCCTGTAGCCATCAAGGCCGCGACCTCCGCGGGCCTTGGGCACGAGGCAGATGGAGCTGCGCCGCGTCGACGGAGGTAGTGCACCGCGGAGCCGTGAAGCCGCGAACACCCGGGCCAGAGCTTCCGCGAAGAAGTCCTCGTTGAAGGCGACGAGGAGCTCGCACGGCAAGCCGTCCCAGCCGGGGGCCTTTCCGCGAGGGAGGTGCTCGATGGCGTGGGCTATCTCGCTGGGGCTGATGTCTGGCCGGTGGAGCGGGTCCTCCTCACTCAGCTCGCGGGTGGTGGTGGTGGGCGCGCTGCTGGCGATGAAGGCAGCTCCCGCAGCTGGATCGCTGGTGGGACGGGCGAAGCGGGGCTGGAAGGTCGCGAACGCCCTCCGCCGAAGCTCTGGGCCCTCGATGACGTTGTCCTCCTCGTCCCTGATGACGCTGACCGGGCGACGGAGGCGGATGGCGCGTGCCAGGTCCGGCAGCGATGGGTAGTCTGCCCGGATGGAGGAGGCCTCGAGCTGCGCCGCGATGTAACGTCTCGCCCTGTAGACGTAGCTGTCGCTGGCAGCGTGGCGCGGGTCGTGCAGGGATCTGGCCTCCGCCAGCAGCCCCGCCTTGATGGAGGTCCACCTATCCCAGAAGGTCCCGTCGTCGTCATCGTGCGCTGTGTCTTCCTCCAACTCCCGGATGTAGCCAGCCAGATGTTCGAGCGCAAGGCCCGAGCGGAGCATCGCGGCCAAGCGAGGCTGGGTGGGGGAGGAGACGGCGGTGGTGGGCGGGCCCACCTGGAGCAGCACGAGGCGGTGGTCCGAGAGGTGGTAGTGGCTGGTCGCGTAGATGGACGTGCGATCCAGGACTCCAGCAGGGACGAGGATCCGGTCCAGGCGGTTCGATTCGACTTGGTCGCCGTGCATGGCGACTCTGGTGGGCAGGTGGGCGGCGTCGAACTGGGTGGCCACGTCGACCAGCGCGGCCAGGTCCAGAAGAGCGGCGAGGGCATCCGATGATGATGATGACGAGGGGCCCCGATCCCTGATGTTAAAATCGCCGATGATCCAGCAGGCTCCCTCCTCCTCCTGTGCCGCTGTCGCCGCCAGGAGCTCCAGTTGCCGGTTTCTCTCCCGGGGTTCATGCGCCAGATGAACGGCGATGGCCGTCATCTCCTCGCCGCGGACATCAATGGTTGCTAAGGCGATGTGGCCCGGCCACAGGATGCGTTGATGTAGCACGGCTACGCCTGGTCCGAAGACGCAGGCGAGTCCGGATCCCGAGATGGCTACGGGATGGGCCAACACAACAGCACTGTAGCCGAGGCAGAGGTCTTGGCCGCTGCCCAGATGAAATGCGTTTGTCTCCTGGACAAACGCGATGTCCACGTGATGTTGCCTGAGGAGATGACAAAGGGCAAGGCTCCTCCTCCGAGTGGCGAGCCCTCGCGCGTTGATGGTGGCGACGCGGTAACTCATTGGGACGGTCCTTCACGCAGCACCTTCCTGGTCTTTTGGAGGGTCTTGCGGATTGTGGAGTTGGAGTCTGGGCACAAGGGCTTGATGGTATCGTGCAGCTTGTTGAGGGCTTTGACCTGTGCCGGGGTCAGCGTGGACGCTCGCCTCTTCATGGTGGTCTCTGAGGTGAGGAGCTTCTGAGCCTCCTCGCGGTTTAGGTCGGGCAACTTATCCCAGTCGATGGAGATGTTAGGGGACTTCTTGAGGTGCTCCAGCAGCTGTTCGAGTGCGGCCTTTCCCCGGGCAGGCGTGGAGGGAGGTGAGGTCAGCTTCTCCACCGACATCTCGTGGTCGAGCGGAGAGATGCGAGGCTCGAGGGGCCTCGGGACAGCCAGGGGAGCAGGAAGGGCGGCATGGGCGGGCTGGGCGAGATCCATCGGTTCGGCAGGATGGGACGCCGAGGGGATCGCCGGAGACTCTGTTGATGTTTTCGCCGGTTGGACAGGGGACGCCGTTGTTGCGGGCGCCGGTGCCGGCTTCCTTGGCTGCTGAGGAGGAGGAGGAGGAGGGGGGGGAGGCCTTGCGTCGATGGGAGACGCTGATTGCCTGGGGCTGCTGTTCCCTTGCCTGGCGAGCGATGGGCAGCTAGCTCTGCGGTGGCCCTGCCTTCCGCATTTGGAACATTTAATTCCGAAGGAGAGGAAGGCAGATAGGGTGTCTCCCTTGGACTCGATGGTCAGTCGGGCGGGCAGGGTCTCCAGCCTTACGCCCTGGTGGAGCAGGATGAACGCCTCCCGGCGGCCGTCGCTGAAGGCGAACTCCCCCATTTTGATCATGATGGGGGCGATGGAGGTGATGTCTCCGTATTGACGCAGAGCCTGCACGATGGTGGCGTCCTCTACAAAGCCGGGGAGATTGGCCACGATGATCCTTTCGGCCCTCTTGCGGAAGGGGAAGACCTTGAGGAGTGTTCCCTCGATGTTCAGGCCCTCCTCCACCAAACGGCTCGCAAGGTTCTTGCTCGCGAGGACCACGATGTAGTGGCCGTTCATCCTGCCAAAGTGGGCGATGTTTTTGGGCCCTCCGACCAGGTCGCCGATTGCCCGGAGGTAGGAGTAGTCCGGGATGTCAGGGCACAGCTCCACGAAGATGTAGTTTTCGTGGTTGGTTGTGGCCTGCCTCGCCCTGGCGTCGGCGATGTTGGCGCGCGTCGACTTGATTTCCTTGGGCGGCACTGCTCTCGGCCCTGTTGGCCGCTTCTGCTGCTGGGAGCTGCGCTGGTTTCCAGGCTTGTTGGGCTGCCTTGCAGCGTGCTCAGGTGAAGTTGAGCCGAGGCGCCTCTTCTTGCCCTTCACGACGATGAAGCCCTCGTTGTCGTTCACCTCCGCCATCTCGCTGTCGGCCCAGTTGAGCGAGGCCGGGCTAGCTGGAGTTGCGCTGATCGTAGCAGCAGTCTTCGGCGCCGTGACGTCACCACGCGCGGCGGCCGGATTTGCATGCATATCGCCTGCCGGCGAATTTGCATTTTTTAATTTTCAGAGTTTTCTTTAGAATTTCTTCTCTGAATTTCGTTTTTCGGGGCTGATTCCTCGCCCGCTTGAGTTAGGATGCTGGGCCTTTCAGGCACATGTTCAGCAGAGCATGAGCTACCTTTGGGTGCCAAATTCGCCATGTTCAGCGCCAATGGCACACACTCCAGAGGCGAAAACGGCGGAGCTCGCGAAAGCGTGGCCGCACGCTCGAGTGTGTGTGTGTGTGTGTTGTATAATTTGTGTTAGTAAATTAATTTGTTCTTTCATTAATTTAAATTCCATATTATCGTTTCTGTCAAAAAAATGAGTGTCGGTATATGACTTCCTTTTTGGCATTTTTGTGGCGAATGGGTGTAGGCTAAAGGCTAAATCCAATAAAGTTTTAAAAAAGAAAAAACGTACCGGTTATTATATCCTGTGTCGGCTAAATACTGTCGTATTAAGGTGAGTCTTTGAATAATTATAAATTTAAAACTCTAAATTTGTATATAAGAAATAATAGACGCGACAAAAAGAAACGCAGCCATTTCCTCTTTGTTTATTTTCCAACTCCTTTGTTCTGCTCTTCTCCCTCTTACCCCTCGGGTCGTTGGTCAAAAAATTATATACAAGCATTGGCTATTTACTCTTTGATTATAGATATTAAAATATATGGATACTAAAATATATGAATATTAAAATAAAAATGTGTTGACTATTTACAAGTAGTGTGGGAATTACACTGCGTGACATTGAAAATGGAACACCAAGAAATAGTGGCCAGAAAATTATGCAAATTTCAGGGTAGACGCGCCTAACCGAGTTATGCAAATGATGTAAAATGCGCAGCTCTCGTGCGCACATGGAGTAAGATATAAGGGAAGGAACTTGCAGAAAGGACAGTATTCGTGTCGTTATTTCTTCAAGGAAAATCATTGTAGAAATTTTGTTCTTGTGTCAAAAGACACGTGTAATAACAGAGAATGCCAGGTCATCGTAAACGGAGGCAGTTCAAGCAGACAGACGCTTTTACGAGGGGCATGGTGATCGGACTGAAAAGGGCAGGTTGGTCCATACGTCAAATCGCAGCTGATACACACCTTGGTGCGTCCACGGTGCACCGACTGTGGAGAAGATGGTTGGAACAAGGAAATGTGGCAATTTATAGGAATGTCGGTGCAGCCAGAGTTACGTCAGCACGTGTGGATCGGCGAATCCTTCGACAAGCAGTGGCAGCCCCACAAGCCACTTGTACCGCCATCCTGCAACATATGCAAGACACCCTAGATCATTCCATCTCGACCAGAACCATTTCCCGTCGATTGGTTGCTAATGGCTTGCACTCATGCCGTCCGCTAAGAAGACTGCCATTGACCCCACCGAATAGGCGCCAACGTTTGGAATGGTGCCGGGCTAGATCGACGTGGATGACGGAATGGCACAGGGTCGTGTTCTCAGATGAGTCGCGTTTCTGCTTTTCCAGTGATAGTCGCCGTGTACGCGTGTGGCGTCGACGTGGAGAAAGGTCCAATCCGGCAGCAATTGTGGAACGCCCCACCGTGCGACAACGTGGAATCATGGTTTGGGGCGCAATCGCGTATGATTCCAGGTCACCTTTACTTCGTATTCAGGGCACTATGACGGCCCAACGATACGTTGATGATGTGCTGCGACCGGTGACACTCCCCTACCTTCAGTGGGTACCCAATGCCCTTTATCAGCAGGATAACGCCCGACCGCACACTGCTCGCATTATCCAAAAAGCTCTGCAAGATGTACAGATGCTTCCCTGGCCACCGTACTCTTCTGATCTCTCACCAATCGAGCACGTCTGGGACATCATTGGACGCCGTTTGCATGCCTTGCCACAGCCGCGTTCAGAAGACGAACTGTGGCAAATGGTTGAGAGGGAATGGAGAGCCATCCCTCAGGGCGCCATCCGTACTCTGATTGACTCTCTACCTAGACGTGTTGCTACGAGCATCGCCGTCCGCGGTGTTCCTACTTGCTACTAAGCCGACGCTGTTCTCGCTCTGTATTATGACTATCATTTTGAAATAAAGATCACTTATTGTTCGTCCCTGTCTCTCTCTGTCTGCCGAGTTTCATCACTTTCTGGCCACTATTTCTTGGTGTTCCATTTTCAATGTCACGCAGTGTATATTGAATATATATATGTCATAATTTGTACATACATAGATGCCAATAGTCAATCCAATATGTATAAAATGTATGATTTGTTTCAATAAAAGAACAAAGATAACATTGGAGGATAGAAAGACTTAGAAGAAAGGCCTAGAAAAGAGGCTTAGAAGTTAGCACAATCATTAGGAAAGTTATACCCCGTTTTATTATCGCGGAACTAATAAAAAGTTGAGTTCAACAAACTATTACTTCCTGGTCAAGCTGGGACATGTTTTAGGATAAAGACGTAACGTAGACCAATAGAGAACCGCCACGTCACACCTTTCCACCAATGGGAAGTAGGAAGGGTTCTCGTGTTAAATCGAGAACCAAGAATTGTCAGTTGTCGCTTCGCTCCCACCGAGGTAACACCTGCTCTAGAGACCTCCCCCCGTTCATCCTTTTCAGCTAAGTCAATCACCGCCATGTGATTAGATAGTTAATAGACAATCCGCTCCATCTTCTCCAAAGCCTTTCTTTCCTCCGACCAGTTGCCTTTTATTTTCAAAACCCCATCACGTGTCCTGGTTATTCCCCACTGTATGCTTCACCTTCCACTCAAACGACTGCGCTTCCAACAATCTACACCATTCTCATCCAACAACAAGAAATTCCGCAACGATATTGCGACAAACGGATTAAGTCGACAGGATAAAGAGATGGAGATTAACCAAGATTCAATCAGCGTAAAGAAGGACGACCCAACAAAAGAAAGGGAAGAAGAAGGCAGCAGACAGGAAATGACCGGCAGAGAGGAGACGGGCTCTCCAGCGGATGTCATTCAGCAGTTCACCGCCGCGCTGTCCCAGGGTAGGTCATGCGACCCTACAGGACCGACAATCTCGCCTTTCGATGGAACATACAGCGCGATCCAGTTTTTCCAAGTATTCGACCGGAAAATGGAAGACACCGCCATAGAAGAAAAAGAAAAACTGCTCCGTCTACCAAACTACCTGGTGCGACAACCCCTGGAGCTTTTCAGGAAACTTCGGCTGGCCGACCGGAGCTATTTCGAGGTGAGACAAATGCTCTTAGATCTCTATCCTGAGTCGAGCGAAGCGTCCTTTGCGAAATATTTCGCCATGAAACTTACTGGACAAGCCAACCTAGAGACCTACTACCGGGAGAAAACCGCCATGGGGCTACAACTAGGACTCCCGCAGGAGGTGATCCTCGAGACGCTGACAGAAGGGTTGCCATTCTCCGACCAGCGTCTAGTCCGCGTAGTGCCTCCCGAGAACCTAGGAGAGTGGTTCCGACTGGTACAGCGGATCCACGGGCCCAGTGTACCGACAACGCGACACAGAGAGGACCAACCGCCCACGATGTAGGGTCCGTACCACAACACACCTCGACGTCCATGTGCCTGGAATGCACCTCTTCCACCGTCCAACTGTAAGTTCTGCGGCGCGAGACACTGGCACAGCGAATGCCGGCATCGACCAGTCCCGGCGACCCACGAAAAAGACCGGACAGTGCAATCAGTCCCGAGCAACCGATATCAAAGTGCCAGGACAGTGCAATCAGTCCCAAAGCAACCAGTCCCGAGTCCCCAGCAACCAAGTCAAGCCAGAGACACCCCAGCAGAGCAGACTTTTCGAGACTGAGGTAGGCGCCTTAACCCAACTGACTGTAAAACTTTTCCTAACCCCTAATATACCATGCCCCTTTTTAATTGATACAGGCGCCAGCCTGAATATAGTGCCATATAACCTCTACCATATGTTAAAAACTCACCTGCCTAAATTAACCCTTAAGAGACATTCACTGGATCTCCAAACCCTGGATGGTTTTGCAAAAACAATGGGTAAACTGTCTCTCCCTCTAACCATAGGACAAATATCTCGAAGAGAGCATTTCCATGTAGTGAATGCACCGTTACCATTTGGAATTCTTAGCCTTAATAGCCTCCACAAATTCAAATTAGCAATAGATTTTAATAAATGCACTATATTCCAGCTGGGCGCCCTATTGTCTACCCCATCCTACCATTTTAACAATGTACCAAATGTATGCACCTACTGGCAATGTCAGGCGATGTCACAAAGATCTTACCATACAGCCAAACCTTCCGCCTATGACAACCATTGCGTGCATTCATTAAAAAAACCCTTATCTACATGCCATTTTTTCACTAAGGCCAATTGCCTTTTTTACATGCCCTCAAATAACAAAGCCACCACGGCTTCAATTGGTAACCAGAATGCCCAAAACATACCCCTACAGCGGGACAACTCGCATACCAAGCACATAGGTGATCATACGTCGTCACACAAATATCACATGACAAACCCACACCACGAACTCGACACTCACACTAAGACCCAACAAAATCCTTTTCCACATACATGCTACAACACGACACACAATCCTCTCTATACACCCCAGTTCACAACACTTTTACAAAGATACAATCACTTCTTCACACAGAACAAATTCAACGTACCATGCTTACGGATTCCACCAGTAAAAATACCCACGAATTCCGACAAAATAATTACCATACGGCCATATCGTGTTCCGATATGTGACCAACAAGAAATCCGTAATCAAGTCCAACAAATGCTAGAGAATGGCATTATAGAGCAATCCTTTTCACCTTTCTCGAGCCCTGTCACCCTCGTCACTAAGCGCGACAAGACCAAACGGTTTTGTATCGATTATAGAAAGGTGAACGAGCTAATTAGCTCTGATGTCCATCCCCTCCCGAGAATCGAGGATATCCTCGACCGCCTCGCACAGGCCAAGTATTTCTCCACGGCCGACATATCCTCTGCGTATTGGCAGGTCCCAATACACCCCGATTCTCGACCACTGTTAGCATTTGCCACCCTCGAAGGGTTATACCAACCCACTCGATTACCTTTCGGATTAAAAACCAGCCCTCAGATCTACGAAAGAACCATGAGTCAGGTCCTACAGAGACACGGACTTGACTGTGTGGCACATTACTTTGATGACTTCATCATTTTCTCCAACACACTGGAGGAACATCAAAACCACCTGCGACAATTTTCGCCTTTTGCGAAGCAGAGAAGTTACAACTTAACTTCGCGAAATGCGAATTTTTTAAGCAGTCCATAGATTTCCTAGGCTACACCATCACAGCTGGTACAACCACACCGCTCACACGCAACACCGACATCATTCACGCCATTAAACAACCACACAACCGGAAAACACTACAATTAACGATTACAAAAAACAGGCAAACCGAATATATGTCAAGCAGAAAAGAGGTAATTTATTCTATAGAATGTAATAATTGTAATGCCAAATATGTGGGAGAAACGGGAAGAAAATTACATCATAGAATCATTGAACACAGAAGAAACATAAACAGAAATGACCCATTATCATTAATAGTACAGCACTCCAATTCAACAGGACACACATTTAACTTAAATGAACCTAAAGTACATTACAACAATATCAATAACAAATATCAAAGATTAATAATTGAAGCAATAGTGTCCAAACAATATAGCAGTATAAATCGCAGAATTGATTTACCAGAAGCATATAATTCAATAGACTTAAATAAAATAAGATAAAACAAATTCATTCACAGTATAAGATATCACATGTCTGATGGGATACCTTGCAAGTTGATATGCACGTGTATCGTGGATATGCACGTTACATTTAAATTTATATATAAATCTTATTTCAAACTAGTTGGATTATTATTTCATTAATTCCTGTAGAAGGGCGTATGTGCCCGAAAGCTCGTATATATTTATTATAATAAAGATACGCAGCCCTTGATGCTTTATTTTATCCATTTATAAATCGTACAGGGCTTTTCAATTGACTACAATCCTTTCTAGGCGCTGTGAACATCTATAACAAATTCATCCCGGAATACGCTCGTTTGCGAGCACCACTCAATAACCTCCTCAAAAAGGATGTCGTGTGGATCTGGGATGAAGCTTGCCAAAAGGCGTTCATTGATCTGAAAGGGAACCTCACACAACACCCCATTTTACACCTTTACAAAGAAGGTCTGCCATGCCAAGTGTATTGCGATGCATCCACCCTCGGTATAGCAGGCATTCTCAAACAGGTTCACCCTGACGGGAACGTATATCCAGTTCAGTTTTTCAGCCGAACATTGCGCCCACACGAGAAAAACTACTCCATCTCTGAACTTGAGTGCTTAGCAATCGTTGAGAGTGTGGAGAAGTTTCGCATCTATCTGATGGGCAGAAAGTTTACTATATTTTCTGACTATCACGCATTGCAATGGCTGAAGACCATCAAAAACCCGTCCGGCAGATTGTTTCGATGGAGTTTACGGCTATCTAGTTACGAGTATGAAGTCCGCTACATAAAGGGAAAACAACAGTATGAGGCGGATCTTTTGTGCCGTAACCCGTTCTGTGGATTTTTAGACGCGTCCCTTATCAAGACACACCAACCTCCTCCATCGAGAGAGTCTAGCCTGACCATTGATCGTAATGGATTACATACAGTTTCCCGAAAAGGTGTAACCAAGATAATAATTCCAAAACCACTCATACAACAACTCTTACAAACAGTACACACACAATACAATCACCCCGGTATTTCACAAATGTCACGACTCATCTCCACGCAATATTACTGGCAAGGTATGTCAAAAAATATTAAACAAAAGGTTAAGACCTGCCCCACCTGCCAATTAACAAAACGTCCATTGGGACCCACTTACGGGGAGTTAAGTCAACCTCCGGAAGCCAAAGAGCCCTTCGACCTAATATCCCTAGACACCATAGCAGGATTTGCCAAATATGGCAACACCAAAATAAACCTCCATGTTGTAGTCGACCATTTTTCGCGCTACGCGTGGACTTTTCCATCTAAATCCACCAGCATCACCACCTACCAACAGGTACTTAAGCGAGTATTACAGGATGGTTCTCCGAAACGCCTCCTTACGGATAGAGCCCCTGCCTTCACTTCGCCAAAATTTAGTAGTTTCCTACTTAATAGAAACATCCACCCACTACTTACAACCAGCAACAATCCACAAGCCAACGGTCTATGTGAACGCCTGAACGCCACCCTCACGGGAAAACTTAGGCTGTTACATTTAGAAATCCTAAGATCGCATGGACCAAGTTGGTCAAAAGAGTTACAGTCATATATAACAAACCCCACACTCTACCACAGGTTTTCCACCCATCTACCTAATGTTTGGCATCCTACCCCCAGAACTCTCTGACCATAGCACACCTTACCCAGATATCGACAAAGCTAGAAAGATTGCACACACACGAACACAAAACAAGCATCTTCAAGACAAAAACATTTATGATCAACGACACAAACAACCACATTTCGAAGTAGGTGACCTAGTGTTAGTTAAATTATATCACCACCCCAATACAGGGAAACTCGCGCCATATTTCACAGGACCCCACACAGTATTAGAAATTATTTCACCAAATGTGGTCCGTATAGATCGACCAAATCAACCTCTTCAAAGAGACACTGATACGATCCACGTCAACAAGCTTAAGCTGTATACAGAAACAGTCCGTTATATATCACCGCCCGCCGATAGAATATGTCATATGAAGCACAAACCCGACTACACGTTCCCGTTTAAGCATTTCACACCCGAATTATTTCCAGCAGAGCCATTAAGAGTCAAACCCACAAACAGCGAGCCTTTCAGGCATTTAGACCCTGCCATTTTTTCAACAAGGCGATTTGCGCCATTCTTCCCCGATGTTAAGAACTGCGAACCTGACAATCATTTCAATCCTATCATTCTGTCCAAAAAAAGATACACGCCACTCCCCAACGATAACAAGCAGTGCGAAATTGAACGATCAACAATGAATAAGGTTCGAACAAATATTTCAGAATCACCATTTACAACAACATGGAAGAACATGTATCAATACCCTATCTTTCATCTGATTTTTATCCTTTGTCTGCTAGTCCTACCCTATAAATGTACCCCAGTTTTATTCCTTAGTTATTTGTTAACCTATACCATGCCTTCTAATAGAGTTTTCGAGCTGCAAGAGGCAGTTTTTCATTTAGGACAAGCATTTGTAAAACTTATTATAATATTAGGAAGCATTTTTGCAGAAAATCTAAATAAATGCCGAGGAGATAGAAGTAACTGAAAAGTAACAAATCAGTACCGAGAGGAAAAAAAAAAAAAATCCCACTCCAGTAACATAAGATTCGAGTCGCACACAAAAGCAATTAGGAGACAGGAAGCAAGTGGCCCCGCGAGGCAATAAAAATTCCCCATGCAAATAGAGGGTGAGAGTCCCGTTTCCGGATCTCAAATTACCGCGTCCTTCTTTTGGCCGGCACATAAAAATAGGTCACCGCATTTCCCCATCCACAGATTTCTCCATGTCACCAATCTTGCATTCCCCATTCCAGCTACATATCGACTCTTACAAATACAACTTCACTCACACAAGACGTACCAACACATCTTAATGAATTCACACCCCTATTATATCTCTATTATAATTAAATCCTAATTATTCTAACAGACTTCCAAAAAAAAAAAAAAAAAAAACGTTACATATTCCACCTACACGTAGATCTCAAAGTCAAATATGAACAAAGTTCACGCACACTACCGCTTTAATTGTTAGTTAGTTTTCAAACTTACGTATTCTCCCAAAAGGGATTAAACGACCTTTTAGAAGGATCGAGATTCTCCTCGAATCCTGTATTCAAGGTATTAATATAGGTACCGATACCCAATATATAAAGTGGATATTGGGCGAGCACATCTTAAGTGCCCTAGGGGATCGCAAAAAAACCCCTAGAACGCATTAAGGCTTGAGACAAATTAAAATACAACACTCGGCTTTTGAGATCTCAAAAAACAATGACACAAGACAAAAATACATGTAAAGGTTATATAGATTTCCATGTCTCCTGTATACCTAGCATAAATTCACACTTGAGGATTAGGATCACGTTTCCGCATAAGTGTCGCTACAGAAGAGACAAAAAAATTATAGGGCATAATTAATCAATTAAGACATCTAGATCAGGGCATGTAGATACACAACGGGTTCAAACCACTATATATATATTTTTGTTTATATATTAACCATTTTCACTATTTTTTTTTCAATTAAAATTAATATATTTAACCAATTTAGCAACTTATTCAATTTATTATCACTTATTTTAGCCATTAATTACCATTTTAGTTACCACTTAGTTTATTTTATCATAGTTTCATTTATCAACGACAACTCATTGGTTTTCGGTTAAACTTAAGACATTAAGTAGTCATCCTTTATTTTGAAAAACCTTTTTCATTTTTTTTTTTTTACGCAACCAAGCATTCAACTTTGATTTCGCTCAATATTTCTTTTATTTTTATTTTTTGATACCTCATGAAATTTCCTCGTTTTCCTTCCCGAAACTCGAGCAAAAAGTAATTAGGCATTTTTCTTTGTCACCAATGCAACAAAGCATATTTTTTTCTTTTTTTTTTTTTTTTGCAACAAAGCATTTTTCTTTTTTTCTTCACACGACAAGGCATTTTTTCTTTTTCAACCACGCCTTTATTTTGATTTCAGTCAACTATTTTTTATTATTTTTATTTTTGATTTCCAAAATTACCTCATGAAATTTCCTCGATTTCCTTCCCAATCTCGAGCAAAAAATGTAGTTAGGCAATTTTTCCTTTTTACTATGTACCATAGTACTCAACATATGATGCACCTTTATAAAATTTTGATTTCTATTAACTAAAAACCAATTATATAGCATTAACACTACATTTTTTTCTTATATCCTTATCAATGTTGTATATAACCTCCCTATAACCAATTAATTTTCGCTCAAAATTATTTTCTTTGTTTAACAGAACTTATTCAGACTAAAACCCCTTCATAAATTCTTCACATGTAGGAGGCGCATCTGTCATAATTTGTACATACATAGATGCCAATAGTCAATCCAATATGTATAAAATGTATGATTTGTTTCAATAAAAGAACAAAGGTAACATTGGAGGATAGAAAGACTTAGAAGAAAGGCCTAGAAAAGAGGCTTAGAAGTTAGCACAATCATTAGGAAAGTTATACCCCGTTTTATTATCGCGGAACTAATAAAAAGTTGAGTTCAACAAACTATTACTTCCTGGTCAAGCTGGGACATGTTTTAGGATAAAGACGTAACGTAGACCAATAGAGAACCGCCACAACACACCTTTCCACCAATGGGAAGTAGGAAGGGTTCTCGTGTTAAATCGAGAACCAAGAATTGTCAGTTGTCGCTTCGCTCCCACCGAGGTAACACCTGCTCTAGAGACCTCCCCCCGTTCATCCTTTTCAGCTAAGTCAATCACCGCCATGTGATTAGATAGTTAATAGACAATCCGCTCCATCTTCTCCAAAGCCTTTCTTTCCTCCGACCAGTTGCCTTTTATTTTCAAAACCCCATCACGTGTCCTGGTTATTCCCCACTGTATGCTTCACCTTCCACTCAAACGACTGCGCTTCCAACAATCTACACCATTCTCATCCAACAACAAGAAATTCCGCAACGATATTGCGACATATATACTAGACGAATGGCCCGGGCAACGCCCGGGTTTTACCCGAGTGCGTATATATTTTAAAAACGTTTTAATTCAAATACTATTCGTTACAATTATAAATTGGCGCCATGGATGTCACTCATGTAAAACGTCCCGTTCCAAACTGTGTGTTTTTAAAATGTTTTAATTAAAATACTATTCGTTACAATTATAAATTGGCGCCGTGGATGTCTCTCTTGTGAAACGTCCCGCCCCAAACTGTGTGTGTCTTGAAAATATAAAAATAAAAATGTGAATTTTCATAAAGATTTCTTCATGTCGATTTTTTTTGCATTTCACCTACTAAATCGATAGAGATAATTACATTTGCAACATGAAATTAGGTATATTGACTAAATAGAAAACTGTAAGCTTATGTCCATAGTTTACTTGAAAGCCATTTCTGGGGTTCCATCCTTCGGTGTGGCATATAAAAGCAGAATGATCCAATACAGTATTAGAGCTCTGAGAAGCGGTCTGGTGGATTGGATTGGCGAAACCGCTGGGAGGGTTCACCACTGATGAGCCGGGCTCTCCCAATATATTTTTTCATCGCAGTAAGGGCAGTAGAAGTTCGTTTTATGTATAGAAGAAACATTCGCGCTTTTAAGTCCTTTTATTTCATGTGTATAGATGGCGCGTTATTGCTCTGGGTTAAGTTATTCCTAATGGCCTTGTCTTTATAGCTTGTTGAAGAGCATTGCTCGAAGCAAATATTTGAATGTAATTCTGCTGTCCTGTAAGCTTATGTCCATAGTTTACTTGAAAGCCATTTCTGTGGTTCCATCCTTCGGTGTGGCATATAAAAGCAGAATGATCCAATACAGTATTAGAGCTCTGAGAAGCGGTCTGGTGGATTGGATTGGAGAAACCGCTGGGAGGGTTCACCACTGATGAGCCGGGCTCTCCCAATATATTTTTTCATCGCAGTAAGGGCAGTAGAAGTTCGTTTTATGTATAGAAGAAACATTCGCGCTTCTAAGTCCTTTTATTTCATGTGTATAGATGGCTCTTTATTGCTCTGTGTTAAATTATTATTATATTATTATTATTATCAACATATATAGTCACGACCGTCTTTCCTCAATTCCTCATCGCTGTCACGGATGCGCGCGCATCATCATTATGATCATTATCTTCTATAGCAGCTTCTATCTTTATAATTATGTAAATTTACAAAAAGTCAATTCGCTCGCGCCTCTAGCGGTGAAAATGAGGGGTAATACCAGCTGACCTAATGTACATGTAAAGTTTGGAGCGGGACGTTTCACAAGAGTGACATCCACGGCTCCAATTTATAATTGTAACAAATAGTATTGGAATAAAAACATTCAATCGAGTAAAACACGGGCGTTGCCCGGGTCATTCGGCTAGTCAACATATATAGTCACGACCGTCTTTCCTCCTCAATTCCTCATGTCACGGATGCGCGCGCATCATCATTATGATCATTATCATTATCTAATGATAATAATAATAATTATTATTATTATATTATTATTATTATTTTATTATTATCCCTATATATAGTCACGACCGTCTTTCCTCATCGCTGTCCTCAATTCCTCATGTCACGGATGCGCGCGCATCATCATTATGATAATTATCATTATCTAATGATAATAATAATAATAATTATTATTATTATATTATTATTATTATTATCCCTATATATCGTCACGACCGTTTTCCTCATCGCTGTCCTCAATTCCTCATGTCACGGATGCGCGCGCATCATCATTATGATCATTATCATTATCTAATTATAATTATTATTATTATTATTATCAACATATATAGTCACGACCATCTTTCCACCGTCAACAATTCCTCAATTCCTCATGTCACGGATGCGCGCGCATCATCATTATGATCATTATCATTATCTAATGATAATAATAATAATTATTATTATTATATTATTATTATTATTATCAACATCTACATATATAGTCACGACCGTCGTTCCACCGTCAACAATTCCTCAATTCCTCATGTCACGGATGCGCGCGCATCATCATTATGATCATTATCATTATCTAATGATAATAATAATAATTATTATTATATTATTATTATCATTATCACAACATATATAGTCACGACCATCTTTCCACCGTCAATTCCTCAATTCCTCATGTCACGGATGCGCGCGCATCATCATTATGATCATTATCATTATCTAATGATAATAAAAATAATAATAATTATTATATTATTATTATTATTATTATCAACATATATAGTCACGACCGTCTTTCCACCGTCAACAATTCCTCAATTCCTCATGTCACGGATTCGCGCGCATCATCATTATGATCATTATAATTATCTAATGGTAATAATAATAATAATTATTATATTATTATTATTATTTTTATCAACATCAACATATATAGTCACGACCATCTTTCCTCCTAATCAATTCCTCAATTCCTCATGTCACGGATGCGCGCGCATCATCATTATGATCATTATCATTATCTAATGATAATAATAATAATAATTATTATCATATTATTATTATTATTTTATTATCAACATATATAGTCACCACCGTCTTTCCTCAATTCCTCATGTCACGGGTGCGCGCGCATCATCATTATGATCATTATCTTCTATAGAAGCTTCTATCTTTATAATTATGTATATTTACAAAAAAAAGTCAATTCACTCGACCCTCTAGCGGTGAAAATGAGGGGTAATACCAGCTGACCTAATGTACATGTAAAGTTTGGAGCGGGACGTTTCACAAGAGTGACATCCACGGCTCCAATTTATAATTGTAACAAATAGTATTGGAATAAAAACATTCAATCGGGTAAAACACGGGCGTTGCCCGGGTCATTCGTCTAGTTAATATTTATAGTCACGACCGTCTTTCCTCATTCCTCATCGGCCTCTGTCACGGATGCGCGCGCATCATCATTATGATCATTATCATTATCTAATGATAATAATAATTATTATTATTATATCTTCTATCTATATATATATAAAAATGAATGTATGTGTGTCTGTTTGTTTGTCCTTTATACCTGACCAAACCACTCATTGGATCGCCATGAAACTTTGGGAAGTTATTTAGTATAGTACTGGGAAGGTTTCTAGCAAATAAAATTTTTGAAATAACTTTTCGCCTAGAAATAATCAAGATAAATATTCTAATTTATCTGTTATAATTCAACAATCTTTTCTAAATATTATCATGATGATACGATGATTTTGTAATAAAGAAAATTAGGAATGACAAAATTCAGGATGACACGGCAATTTATTTAAGACAAGAATAATGATAAAATTCCAAAAGAAGATACTATTCCTTTAACTTCTAATTACAAAAGGAACCAATTAATATTGATTTTATTCAACTTATCGAGTATTTTTCAAGGGACCGGGAAAAAATGTTCACTTTATCGAGAGATTCAAATTTACGAGTTTCAAATTATCAAAATATATCTATTATTTCTTTTATAAGTTTATAGAGAATTGTTTTAACAAATGTTCGTTAGACAAACCTTTACTCGGGCAAAACCCGGGCGAACCGGGTACATCCGCTAGTATATATATATAATTTAATGTCTGTCTGTCTGTGTGTACTCTATAGATTCAAAAACCATACATCCAATCGCC
Organism: Cordylochernes scorpioides; assembly: GCA_030710605.1. Classification (NCBI taxonomy): domain Eukaryota; kingdom Metazoa; phylum Arthropoda; class Arachnida; order Pseudoscorpiones; family Chernetidae; genus Cordylochernes; species Cordylochernes scorpioides. Next base: position 43,079,024 of record CP092869.1, on the reverse strand, counting down.
GTGAAATTTTGAGATATTATTAGGTATATCGCCGGGAAGGTTTTTGAAAAATAATTTCTTGAATATCTTGAATATCCTTAGAGTTATTTACACATTTTTTAGACTTAACTCGAAAGCCGCGCCCCCATTGTGACGATGATAACAAGTTTTTTTATCTATAAATTTTATTATCACTAAGTTTTTTATCTTAAAGATTATTTTATCAAAAGTAAGATTTCTACCTATTAATTGTGCACAAGTCAAAGTTAGTTTTTTAAATTTATCTACAACTTATATATTGGGAGAATAGATAAAATGATGATTTTGAAATGATACAATTCCAAGGCAAATATACTATTCCTTTAACTTCCAATTACCGAGGGAACCAATTAATATTGATTTTATTCAACTTATCGAGTATTTTTCAAGGGACCTGGAAAAAATGTTCACTTTATCGAGAGATTCAAATTTACGAATTTCAAATTATCAAAATATATCTATTATTATTATTTTTTTAAATAAGTTTATAGATAATTGTTTTAACAAATGTTCGTTAGACAAACCTTTACTCGGGTAAAACCCGCGCGAAGCCGGGTACATCCGCTAGTAGAGGATATAAATATATACCTCAGATCAAACACAATTTCAATAATACAATTAAATCTATATTAAAAGACATCGATATATTCATTAATAAAACTAGTATAAAACACAAAATTTTTGAATTTACTTTCCTAGAATGGAAATATAAATTAAGTAAAGAAATAAAAAACTATTATTTCTTTTTTTTAAATTCAACTCTCTATCAGTATCGATTATATATTTTTTAATTCATTTGAAAAATATGTATCTATCTCTGAAAATTTATTTTACTCTGGAATGCCGTTGTTGTTGTCGTGTCCAATAAAGAGCCTCAGATGTCTCCATGCATCTCCATCACCGCAGCAGCAATGCCCACTATCTTGCGTGTGTAAAGATGCTGCTCTGGGTCCATGTCAAATTTCTGCAAGGCTGCGGCAATTGTTGGGTATTCTATATACAGTTACGAGCGTCATGCGTTCTTAATTCTTCAGTTTTCATCTCTGTCACCGTTAGCTTTTTTTTTTTTTGGAATGGCGCTCTCCTATTGGTTGGCTACGATCACGCCACCTTTGCCCCCCCATCATGCCCCCTCCCCACTCGCTTTTTGGTTTTTGTAACTATTGTGTTGGAGCGGGTCGCACCTTAAATAAATGCATATATTAGTTAATAACTAAATGAAATCCTCTCTTTTTCCCAGTAAGAGACGCCTACGGAAGCCAACAGTACATAGACAGATAAAGCACATAGGCTATAGTTATTAACTAATATATGCATTTATATAAGGCGCCAATTTATAATTGTAACAAATAGTATTTGAATAAAAACATTCAATCGGGTAAAACACGGGCGTTGCCCGGGTCATTCGGCTAGTGAGAATAAATGGGTAGGTGTCAGTTCCAAACCAGGACAGTTGTTGCATGTCCTATAGGTTCTTGTGCCATCTGGATGTATTGTCATTCCTTTATAGTGTTTTGTTCTAAGTCGTGTTAGTTTTTGTCTTTTTATCTCAGAGTTTATATCGCATTTTGATCTTTTCTTATTTTTTGTTTAATTATCTTGTATTTTGATAAATCATCAGCGTCAAATAATGACATTGTTCTTTCCTTTGACTCAACTTTCTGGCTTTCTTTGCCAATTCAAATGCCATTTCATTATCCCCGATCCCAACATGGGCAGGAATCGATTGTAGAATGCAGTTCTCCTCCAATGGTTCCAATTGGGTAAGTAACGAGTGTATTTTCTGTGTGATTTTAGTATTGCCCTTCTGAATTGCTTCTAGAGCAGATATGAAGTCGCTGTATATTAAATTTCCTTCTGCTTGATGCAGGGATGGTTGGTTAATGCATACGAGGTGTGTTCAAAAGGTATCGCGACTTTTGAATTTTCGCGGGTTACGTATATTCGAATTTCGATCTTTTTGTAGCTTTATGTTGGTACTCATGTCTGCCGACAAGCTCGGCCATTTTGAATGTTCACTTAATTGTTGACAGCTGCTTTGCTTGCAGGTGTTTTGGATCGTCTTCGATTTTTACCTATTAAAAAAAATGGATCAAAGAACGTGTATCAAATTTTGTGTGAAAAACGAAATTAAGTGCGCGGATGTATTCCGAATGTTGACTGTGGCATACGGAGAAGCTACCTTGGACCGAAGCAACGTTTATCGGTGGTACAAAATGTTCTCAGAAGGCCGAGAAGATGTGAACGACGAAGAGCGTGCCGGACGCCCGAGCACTTCAACAACAGACGAAAAAATTAATGAAATGGAGAAAATGATATTGGCCAATCGTCGAATCACCGTTAGAGAAGTTGCTGAGGACCTAAACATATCGTTTGGTTCGTACCATTCGATTTTTATCAATGATTTGGGCATGAGACGGGTCGCCGCGAAATTCGTACCAAAATTGCTCAATTGCGACCAAAAACAGCATCGCATGAACATTGCTAATGAGATGTTGGACTCTGTCCGCGACGACCCAAATTTGCTCCAGAGGGTCATAACTGGTGACGAAGCGTGGGTTTATGGTTATGACGTGGAAACCAAAGCTCAATCATCTCAATGGAAGCTGCCGCACGAACCAAGACCGAAAAAAGCCCGCCAAGTTGGGTCGAATGTGAAAGTTTTGCTGACAGTTTTCTTCGATTACAGGGGCGTGGTGCATCATGAGTTCTTGCCACAGGGTAGAACGGTCAATAAGGAAAATTACCTGCAAGTTATGCGCAATTTGCGCGAAGCAATCCGCCAGAAACGCCCGGATTTGTGGAAGAACAAAAATTAGCTTTTGCACCACGATAATGCCCCTGCTCACACATCGTTGCTTATGCGCGACTTTTTGGCCAAAAACAACACACTAATGACGCCGCAGCCACCGTATTCCCCAGATTTGGCCCCCTGTGACTTTTTCTTGTTCCCTAAACTGAAGAGGCCCATGAAAGGACGACGTTACGCTTCGCTTTACGAGATAAAGACGGCATCGAAGGAGGAGCTGAAAAAGATTTTAAAAAATTATTTTTTGAAGTGCTTCGAAGATTGGAAAAACCGTTGGCACAAGTGTATAATATCTCATGGGGATTACTTTGAAGGGGACAAAATAGGTATTCATGAATAAATAAATAATTTTTGAAAAACACAAAGGTCGCGATACTTTTTTAACACACCTTTGTACAGCAAGGGCTTTCCAGATAGCTGTCAGTTCACAGGTGAAATTTGACGAAATCTGTCCTGCTTCTCGTTTGATTTTGATGTGTGTTCCATCTTGAAATATTATGTTAATTCCGGCCCCTCCATTACTCAGGGTAAGGTCTGAAGATCCATCTGTATATGCTGTTAAAGGGTGTGGCCTACCATTTTCAATCAATAATTTGTACTATGAGGACATAGCCGTTAATATTCCAAACACATCAGACCTCGAAGCCCAAGGTATCAACATATACAATATGTATCACCCTCCAAACAATAAACTTATTGACGATGGAAAAACGGCTCAATTTCTTACAGACAACACTATTATTGTAGGTGACCTTAATGCCAAACATCAACTATGGGGATGTTCCACGCCAAACCCAAGTAGCAAAATACTATCAAACATATTTAACGACAATGCTTTCATGTGCTTAAATGATGGGAATCCTACCCATCATTCCTACAGCTATAATAATGCACAAGCACTTGATATAAGTTTTTACTATCCTGACATTTTCCACAGATGCAAATGGCAAATATTAAAAAGTATCGGAAGTGATCATTTGTCTAATTTGATAGAAATTAGCATCAAGACCAAAACAGCTCAATTAAGAAAATTTCTGGAACTTCAAAAAGGCTAATTGGATATCTTTCAAAAACACCATTATTAAAGCAGCCAAAGTTTCAATACCAAGAGATAATATTAAGAAATGGATTTCAAATTATACACACCAGGCAAAAAAATATTCAAACACTTATAACTAAAATAAGTGAACTACAAAAAAGTGCACCTAAAGCCAAACAAATTGTAGAACTGAACCGAACATTGTGAATGCAAAAATAAAAAGATTATACGTAAATGTGAAAAGGGATAAATGGAAACAAACTTGTGAAAACCTGAACCCAAAAACCCAAATACAAAACTTTGGCATTTGGCAAAACAAATTGACAGATCCCAGTCACAAACTGAAAAAAAAAATGATTAAGAAATCAGATGGCATCCCAGCAACTAATGAAAACATTTCTGCCAATCTTTCAGGTAATTCATATCAAATAAGTAGTAAAATCAAATTTGAAATAAAAGATAAGAAAGTTGAAAAAAAGGCCCGAAAGAGTATTCATGACTGTAAAAATATCACTAGCACTCAATATTTTTCCATGAAAAAAATCAATATGAAAGAGTTAGCTTATGCATTAGAAAACACTGACCAAAACAAGACTCCTGCGCCAGATGGAATCCATGGCCAAATGCTATCAAACTTGAGAAAAATTGGCGAAGAAAGACGTCTTCATATTTTCAATAACTCCTGGAAAACTGGAAAATTGCCTCAAGACTGGAAAACTGCAACAATAATTCCTATTAAAAGACTTTACAAATCTTCTAATGACCCAAAAAACTACCGAGCTATCTCCCTCACAAGTATTTGATGCAAATTAATGGGAAAAAAATATACTCAGACGACTCACCTACCACCTCGATACAAGAAATCTCTTACCAGAAGAACAATATGGATTTAGGAAAGGACATGGAAGAATAGACCAACTCTTATTTTTAACACAAAAGGTAGAAGATGCACAAACAGAAAACCAACTAACCACACCATAGCTGCTTTTTTAGACCTTACACAAGCTTTTGATAAGGTATGTTAAAAAAAACAAGTTCATCACAAAATTATACAAACATTTAAAATTGATGAAAAAGCTATCACTTGAATGAATTATTTCCTTAAAAATAGATACATCAGGTTCAAATATAATGGCACTTTATAAGGATTACCACAAGGATCAGTCCTTAGCCTAAATCTCTTCACCCTATTTATTGCAGGCATAGAAGAAAAAAATTCACATAAAACCAATATTGGACTATTCGCTGATGACATTATTCTATGTAGCAGCAACACTAAAGCACGAAAAAAAAAGCTGAAAGGGATTTGAACAAGACTCTTCTCCACCTACAAAAATTTGCTAATAAACACAAATTAGAATTTAACCCCCAAAAATCTGAAACCTGTATTTTTACTACCGATAAGAATCTATACAAAATAAGACCAAAAATTATTCTGAAAGAACAACAATTGCAATATAATAAACATCCTAAATATCGCGACTACACCGTGGATCCAGAAATTAACTCCAGTAAACATATTGAAGGAGTTGTTAGAAAAGGAAGAGACCGACTAAAATTCTTGAAATATAATTCAGGAAGAGAGTGGGGAGCTGAAGCAACAACACTAAAATTAATTTACACATCTCTAATGAGACCTATCTTGGAATATGGATATCAAATCTATGGTACAGCATCTGAAACAAATATAAAAACACTAGAAAGGATACAACTTAGTGCAGCTAGAATTATTACAGGTCTTCGAAATACCTGCCCTAATGATATTGTACTTTACGAGGCAGACATTATGCCCTTAAATGATAGAAGAAGCTACAATCTGCCATAATATATAAACAAAATCAAGAGTTATGGAAACAAACACAGAACTTTTAATTACATACTTAATTGGTAATCCAATATAAGACTCAAAAAAGAAGGGCCTCTCCACCTGGCCAAAATAAATGGATTTTTAAAATATAAAGTGAAAAATATTATTTAGCAGAAAAGATATTTCCATGCGAACTACTAACAAAATGTTATTTTTGATGCCAATTCAAATGAATCCACCAAAAAACAATAACAAAATCCAGAATACTTAAAACAATTATCATCAGAAATAATTAATAAAATTCCTAAAAATGCAATAACTATCTATACCTATGACAGCAGAGACGAGTTGGGACACACTGGCAGTGGCTCTCTCATTAAAACCACAAATGGCATTGAGAAAATAAACAGAAGAAACCGAGATTTTTGCTCAGTCTTCAGATCAGAACTTATAGCCATCTATGAAGCCTTAAAATCCATTAGAAACACTAAACATCACGATATATGTATTCTTACTGATAATAAAAGTGTCATACAACACTTGAGTCACACAGGGGAATTTAGAGAAAAAGTAAGCAGGAACATAATTGGTTATCTCCAAAAACTCTCAAAAACCTCAAAAATTCACCTTCAATGAATACCCTTACATGTTAGCATTGAAGGCAATGAAGCTGCTGATGCGCTAGCGAAAAAAGGCACAAAGAAACCCTTGCTACACAAAAATAAACTTACTTTTAAAGAAATAGAAACAGTAGCCAAAACAAAAATAAACAAGAACTGGAGGATCCCACCTAAGCACTGTTGGTACACTCTAGAAGCAGATGGCCACCCAGACCTTTCGGTCTACAAACCGGCATGCCCTAATTGAATACCTCTCTTCCCCTCACGCTGTTACTGGACTCTTCATATGTCCTGGACGGGCCCCCTGATCCTCCTATACACTTCTTTCTTGGTCACTGGGGTCCTCACTAATCTACCTCTAAAGCATCCTGCCTTAGCGAGCCTGTCTGCGAACTCATTACCTTCGACGAGGCTGTGTCTCCTAACCCAATGGAGCTCCGGAGCCCGCGTCATCATCTCCAGTTCCTGGATTATTTGATGCGCGAGTTGCCCTTTCTCCAGATTGATGGCGACAAGGGCTGACATACAATCTGAATAGAGGCGGTCCGGGATGAAGTTCTTCTCGACACAAACTCTGAAGGCTTCCCTGATCGCAACCAGCTCGGCTGAAAAGACCAGTTCGTCCACTCTGAGTGTTAAGCTTTCTTGGAAGATCAGCTCTCCATTAGTGAAAATCACTACCCCAGGTCCAGTATTGGTTCCAGACTTACTCCCATCAGTGAAAACCTCCGTGCCAATCCCTGTCGGCCCTCCAGGACTCCAATTCCATTTTGGCAACCACTGCGGAGGCTTCCTTGGGTCCCTCTTCAATTCCAGGGAACCCGCTCCAAGTCCCAGGGCATCTTCCCTGTTCTCCCAGATCTTCTGTCTGATCTAGTTTCCTCATCTAGTTTCAATCCCAGTGGAATAAGTCCAGCGATGACCAATAATGCCTCACTGCTGGTAGTACGATATCCCCTTGTGATTCTGAGTGCCGCTGTCCTCTGCAATCTCTCTAGAGTTGTCGCCACCTTCTGGTCCCTGTTTCGGCGCCACGAAGCTTTCGAAGCATATAGCAGGAATGGCTCGACACAGGAGAGGTAGAGGTTCCTAAAAATAGTACCCTCCTTTCTCCCCCCCCCCCTGTTGAGAGCCAACCAGGACAGGCCTGCACAACGCCTCCCTGCCTCTCGCCACCATCTCCTCCGCCTGGTATTGCCAACCCATCTTGTCATCAATGACTATCCCCAGGATGGTCATCCTATTGACCAACGCTATTCTCCGTCCTTCCATTCGGATAGCCGACTTGTATTTCCATTTGATCCCTTTCCTTTTAGTTCTTATGTCCCTAGACTTAAAGCTGAGGGCTTTAGTTTTGGAGAGATTGAACTTAAGGCCAGAGTCATGGGCACAGTTCGAGAGAATTTGGAGAGAAGTTTCAACACACTCCTCAGCCTTCGCTCTCGAAGCAGCCTCAATGATGAGGAACTGGTCGTCGGCATAGAGAACCAGCCTGGCTAACTCAGGTAGCTCCTCCTGGAAAACGGTGTTTACCAGAATATTCCACAGAATAGGTCCGCAGCAAGAGCCCTGGGGGCAACCCTCTAACACCTCGTTTAGAGCTGTGGTTGTGAATTTTCTTTCCCTAAAACCATGTTGGAAAGAGGAAAGGAGCTCATTGCGCTCTAGCCAGTGCTTCAGGCGCTGAGCTAGTAGGCTATCCAGGACCTTACCTAGACACACTAGTAAAGAAAGCGGACGATAATCATTAGGAGAATTGCCCTTTCTACCAGACTTTTCGAGAAGCACTATTCGGGCAACCTTCCATGCCTCAGGAAAAGTACCAGTGTCCAGGCACCTATTGAATAACCTGGCAAGAAGCGATGGGTGCATCCTCACCATGGCTTTCACGACCGTGTTATAGATCCCGACGGGACCAGGAGATTTCCTGTTCCCGAACTTGAAAGCCGCCCGTTTCACCTCATTCTCAGAAAAGGGCGGATTCCCCAAACCATAAGTGGTCAGAGAGATTTCATCCACTGGTTCCTCGTTTCCGAAGTTCCGATCCAAGATGAGGTCCAGGGTCTCCTTCAGGTCCTGGGTCTTGAACACATCTTCCCCCTTCAAGTAGCCTCAAGTTAGCGGAGCACCTTATCTTTCCAGAGACAGCCCTGTAAGTGAGACCATATGGATTAATCTCCAGTACGGGTTTGCACAACTCCCTACAGTGTTTCCTCTTCGCCCTTTCGGTGTGTCTCTTGTACCCTGCTAGGACCTTCTGGAAAGATATTCTTCTCCTAACTCTCTCTTTGCCCATACTATTCTTGAATAGCTTCCTCATGGACCTGACTCTCTTTCTCTCGATCTCCAGCTCCTCGGTCCACCAAGGCTGTTTAAGCCTTTTAAATGCGGTAACCTTTCTAGATCCGGGCCCCAAGGTTTTGCACGTGTTGGTTAATTCCTGGTGGAGCTCATTGACCATGCTATTAATAGAAATTCTGTCAACTTCTCCAGCCAATCTACCCTCAAGTGTGCAAGCAAACCGGCGTCTGAATCTTTCAAGGTTAGGCCCCCCTGATGCTGTATCGAGGAACTCTCTCCACATGTTCCACTTTACAACTGGCCTCAAACCTGATGAGTTTGTGGTCGCTTACGTCTGTTGGGTCCGTTTCCCACCTCAAACGCCACATCCTGCTCGTTCTTGCCAGGGAGAAGTCTATGATGCTTTCACCGTTTGCCGTGGCAAACGTCGATTCACCATAGACGTTCCAAATCTCCAGACTCTGACCAATAACAAGATCGACCAGCGCCTTTCCTTTAGAATTTTCCTCCTTGTCCCCGAACAGCTGGGTGCGCGCGTTAAAATCCCCGCCAATCACGATCTCGTGCCCTTCCTTCCCAACCAAAAAATCATTTGGGAAGTCCAGCTTACCGAGGTCGTTGTCCTCAGGTGGTATGTACGTAGAGAGGCAGACCAGTTTTAGTTCCGCCGCCTCGATCTGTACAGCCACCGCCTCCCTCCCAGGACCCACAACCCAAACAAGGAAGATCTCCCCGGACCAGTAAGGCGGCCTTGTTGCACTCGCTAGAGAAAAAACTGTAACGAGTATCTAGACCCATAATCCCGTCATCCTCCAGGTACATCTCCTGCACCAGGATAACATGAGGGCGATGACTTTTAATGATCCGGTCTAGCTCCTCTGAGTTCCTCCTCGAACGAGCGCAATTCAGCTGCAAGAACCTCCGCACCTCCTTATTTGGCCCCTTTACCATCGCCTCAGGCGCGTCAGAGGAATTATTAGAAATATCCAACGGGGTATTATTGGGCATACGCTCGGAGCCCGAGGAAATTTGAGCGTCCTCGGGCTTATCCTTGTCTTCAGGGGTTTTTTCAAGAGGGATGCATGAGAAGTTACTAGACCCAATATGTCGAGCTGGCCCATCAGCTCTGACTAGGTCGTTCACTCCACGGCAAGAGGGATCTGCCTCCCACCCGTTTTCAGGCGCTACCTGAGCCTCATTGGTAATGTTAATCCTTATATTTTGTATTGGCATTATTGGGGGCGGGGGGGGGGGGGGTGACCTGTATTATATTAACACCAGATCGCCACCTTGTAACGCAAGGCTGAACTGGGCATATCCGTCTTTCCAGACTTGTCAGACGAGCTGTCAGCGTTGGCCACGTTCTTGTTAGAAACGTGCTCAGGACGCACCACGGGAAGGTGCTTATGAGCATATGTAGGTAGCCGTCAAGCCTCCCTACTTTTTCGTAGTCTGCAACTGGACGTCACTCCTGTGACAGACCCCTATTGGCATCGTTAACTCTTCCACTGAGTTCCACAATGGTCTGATGTGATCAGTTAGCCCCTACCACCCTCTTTCGGGCAGCCAGGTACAGATCGCTACTACCCGCATGGAGGTACACCAGCCCATGTTCTTCGGTCCTTGGAAAATTCTCCATTGACCCGAACCTTTATCCTTCTTCCCCTTAAGAATTCTGCAATCCTGATTAAGGGTTTTCCTCTTACTCCGATGTTGTGCAGCCTTTCAAGTAATTTTTCTCTTCACACTCGATCAAAAGCTGAGGTCATATCCAGGAATATGGCAGTTGTCTTCTTTGGCGGTTTTTCCTGGAAATATTCTATTATTGATTGGCAGAAGTAGAACAGGTGATCAGGCAAAGTATGCTGGTGAGATCAATTGGCCGATAGTTCTTGTATTCCTTGGCATCTTTGTTTGGTTTCAGTATTAGAACTATAATTGATATCTTCCAATTCTTTGGTAGTCTACCAGTTTGACAATATATGTTCAGTATTCGTAGGAGTTGATTTTTAGCTTTGTTTCCAAAGTGTTTAATCATTTGACCAAAGATTAGATGATGAGTTTAGCTCATTCAGTGTGAAGTCTCTCGAAAAAATATATTGTTGATGGTAGTTTCTTGCTTGTTTAACTAACTTTTTTATATTATTATTTAGAGTCTTGTCTTCATTCGTATAGTTGAGTCTTGTGTAGTGCTTGAAAGATATTCAGCAATTATGTCAGCCATCTGTTTGTTCTCGTTCTCGCTGTTCTATTCACATCGGTTAGAGTATTAGAGGATTGGTGTTGGTTTTGATTGTTTTCTAACACTCTAATTATATTACAGTGATGGCTGTCCTTTCTTGGATCCATTTTCTCGCAGAATTCTGCCATTTTTCTTGTTTGCAAATCCAAATTACTTTTTATATTTTGTGAATAACTTCAATGAGTTCCTTTCTGTTTTCTTCTGTTTTATTTGTTCTAAGAAGTTCATTGATATTGTCTCTCTCTCTCTGAAATCATTGCCTCGATGTTGTGGTCCTTCCAGTAAGGTATCCACAGGTTTTTACGTCTCCTTCTAGGTATCGATGCTTTTGCAGCTTTGGATATGTTCGAAGATAATTTTTCCAAGTTTTTCTCAAGCGTTCTGTAATTCAATTCTTCGTTGCACAGTTCTTCAAGCTTTGAATTTTTTCAAGTCGGCTTTACTAAAGTTCCATGTTCTTTTATTCTGTTGGACATTCTCAATTTTGAAGTTTAGGGTTGTTAAAATTGGTCTGTGGTCACTGATTGCACCTCTCAGGATTTTCCATTGTGTTGTGGGTGGGATGTTGTAATTTATCGCTGTGATGTCTATTGCGGATTCTGTGCCTGTGGACTTGGATAGGTGTTCTTTCCCTTATTTAACGGTGTAAAGTCGAGGTCGGTTAGCATGTCCTCAACCTGCTGATATTTGTTATCCTGGACAGGTGATCCCCAAGTTGAACTTTTGGCGTTAAAATCGCCCGAGTATGATTGTGATATCCGAAGACGCTTCACTTAATGTCTCTATTGTGTGTACCCATACAAAATTCAAAGATTTCACGAGCTGAAAGTTGGCGATTTTGAGATGCGTCAAGAATTCGCTACATGGATTTTCAAGCAAATTGATATTGATTAAAACTGGCTGTCGAATGTTATGTGGACAGATGATGCTCACTTTTTCTCTAAACAGAGAATTTAACATTCAAAACAGCCGCATTTGGGCAACAGAAAACCCTAGGAATTTTACAGAAATGCCACTTCATCAACCCAGAGTTACAGTTTTGTGTGGGTTCACTTCTTCTTTTATCATTGGGCCATTTTTATTTTTAAAAATAAATGGAAGAACTTTTTAAAACCGTTTTTGTAACTGGGGAACATTAAGTTCAACTTTTGAGAGAAAAGGGTTTTGGCCTATTGCAGGGCAGACAAGCACTAAGCGAAACGACATTCATGAAAGATGGAGGACCTCCTCATATCTCCCGAGGTGCCAAACAATTGCTGAAGGATACGTTTGGTGAAAATCGTGTGATAAGTCGCCACTTTATATACCAGTGGCCTCCAAGATCACCAGACTTGACGCCTTGCGATATTTGGTTATGGGGGGTACATTATATCGTGTGTTTATCGATGCTGGCCTACCACATTGGCCATGTTGAAGGCTTCTATCAGATGGCACGTTTTATCAATTTCAACAGATATGTTATTTAATGTTGTCCAATCTGTCATCTATCGTCTGCAGGCGGTGTTTGAGAATGAAGGACGCCACATTGAGCAAGGATTGTGACCTAATACAAAAGAGAAGGAAGTTACCTCTTGTGTTATTAAAGCAGCCATGTATTATATTATCTACCAATATTTTGCAGCTCTTTGTGTTGGGTTATGGGGATAATAAATGCTGTCCTCACATCTTGACTCTTTTTTTTTTTTTTTGTGAACAGTAATTTTTTGTTTGTCATTTGCTCACATATTATGTCGTGCAGACCAAAGTGTTATAGCTTCTCGAATAACACTGGTACACACAATTTTACCCCTTATGTTTAGTTTTTAGCTTTTCGCTTATTAGAATAAATAGCATAAGAAATATTTTCTGTACACCAATAACTTCAAAAATTTTGTGCGAAAAAAAAATAATACAAAATTATTTTACTACCACGTTTTTCAACGCAAAAGGTCGATCTAAAAATAATATTTTTTTAAAGGGGACACATTTTTAAAATTGTGTACAATATAATAAGCAATGATAACATTTGACAAGCCCATAGGATATTTGGAATAAAGTACGACAAATATATTTTGTCACTCTTCTCTATATTTTATTTGTTGGATCATGACTAATATCCAGTTAAATAGTCAAGTGTCGCCAATCAGTCAAGAAACTAAACATTCCTTATAGCAAGAAATCCTATTAGTAGTGCCATCATAATTTTTGGTACTATATTAACATTTCAGAAAATCGTGTATTGATATCAGTAGTGTTTTTCATACATTCAATCTATTTCACAAAACACCATATAAAATATAAATATTTTTGCTACATGTTTTAATTTGCATTTACCTATTTTACATATCTCGGATTGGTTCAAATTCACATAAATAGGTACCGCTCAGCAAGAGCAACCTAGTTCATGATAATTGAACAATGAATAATATGTGAAGGTTATTCACATATTAAACAAAATTTTAACGCGGGATTCAATCCCGGTTCATGACTGTCGGGAATCGAGGGTGTTACCCACTCGTCCACCGACTTCGATTTTATATATCTCGGATTGCATTTAAAAAATATCATCCAATTATTCTACTTTTGGTGAAATGGTGTTTTATTAATTTATCATTTGATATTATCAGGGTTCTTTCCTGGTATTAAAAAAGAAAAAATACGTGTCGATCATTTATATATTTCAATTTATCAAACAATTTGGCCGCTTATTCTCTGATTCTGGTAGAGCGCCATCTAGCGAATAAAATTGTAACTAAAATCAATTTCGAATTTTTCATTATTTGCCATAAAAATTCCATTGCAGCCTGAACATAATGGTGGTTACCGCATTGCTCTAGCGCAAATATTCGCGGAGTTATTAATTTATAAAATTGTGCGGGACTTTTGGATCACCCTGTATATATATATATTTATTACATAAAAATGAATGAGATGTTCTGCTTGAATTTAGATCATGAGTATGTTACGATATTGTTTTGCAGTCGTGGTTAAAATTCTTGAAACTATGATAATAAAAATAATAGTCTTGATAAGATATTGCTTTAATTGAACTTAAAGAATATATAAAATAACATAATTTGATTAAAGTAATGCCTGGCTTAAGGCGAGTAGAATAAGGAAAACAAAAGATCAACATATATAGTCACGACCGTCTTTCCACCGTCATGTCACGGATGCGCGCGCATCATCATTATGATCATTATCATTATCTAATGATAATAATAATAATTATTATTATTATATTATTATTATTAATAAATATAGTCACGATCGTCTTTCCTCAATTCCTCATCGCTGTCACGGATGCGCGCGCACAGGGAGGTCACGTGCTCGCCGGCAGCCAACGGGCGAGCGCCGCCGGCATTACGTCATAGATTATAAACACAAGGTAATAAGGCCAAATAAAAAAATAGTGTGTGATAAGGCACAATTTGGATTATCTACTTATATAATTGCCTTATTCTGTCTGTGTGAAGTTCACTGTGTGAAGTTCACGGATAGATTTTGGTCAGAATGGATAAATAAAAAAAGTGTCAAGGGATGGGAATCGAACCCACGACCTTCCGCTTACCGGGCAGATACCATGACCACTAGGCTACCCTGTACATCTTTTTCCGTTCACATTTTTATTTTTATATTTTCAAGACACACACAGTTTGGGGCGGGACGTTTCATAAGAGAGACATCCACGGCGCCAATTTATAATTGTAACGAATAGTATTTTAATTAAAACATTTTAAAAATATATACGCACTCGGGTAAAACCCGGGCGTTGCCCGGGCCATTCGTCTAGTTACTATATATAGTCACGACCGTCTGTCGTGGCCTCTGTCACGAATAATATACAGTTATCATCGTTATGCGTTCTTAATTATGTCACCGTTTGCTTTTGGTTCAGTGGTAGAATGCTCGCCTGCCACGCGGGCGCCCCGGGTTCGATTCCCGGCCGATGCATTTTTTTTTTTACAATTTTTAAAACTCATTTATATATTATACAAGAATGACATCCACGGCGCCAATTTATAATTGTAACGAATAGTATTTGAATAAAAGCATTTAATCGGGTAAACCCCGGGCGTTGTAGATTATAAACACAAGGTAATAAGACCACATCCATGATAAGGTACAGTTTGGATTATAGATTATAAACACAAGGTAATAAGACCACATCCATGATAAGGCACAATTTGAATTATAGATTATAAACATAAGGTAACAAGACCACATCCATGATAAGGTACAATTTGGATTATAGATTATAAACACAAGGTAACAAGACCACATCCATGATAAGGTACATTTTGGATTATAGATTATAAACACAAGGTAATAAGACCACATCCATGATAAGGTACAATTTGGATTATAGATTATAAACACAAGGTAACAAGACCACATCCATGATAAGGTACAGTTTGGATTATTAATATATATAGTCACGACCGTCTGTCGTGGCCTCTGTCACGGATAATATACAGTTATCATCATCATGCGTTCTTAATTCTGTCACCGTTTGCTTTTGGTTCAGTGGTAGAATGCTCGCCTGCCACGCGGGCGCCCCGGGTTCGATTCCCGGCCGATGCATTTTTTTTTTTTTTACAATTTTTAAAACTCATTTATATATTACGGATGTGTACCCGGCTTCGCCCGGGTTTTATCCGAGTGAAAGTTTGCCTGACGAATATTATTGATAATAATATTCGGGAACACACACAAAATATTATGATAATAATATTCGTTACATTATATATTTAATTAAAAACAAATGTAGAAATAAAAGTTGAAGTATAATAAACAATGTTAAATATTAGTTTTAATTATTAATCAAGATTGTGTGTCAATATGTGAGAAAGATGTAATATCGTTGTTGTTTTCTTGGCCGACTGTTTTACATATGGTGTTATCTTAAAATTGCTTGTTTTGAATATTTTTTTAGATTGAGATTATTAGCTAGTATGTAAAAAAATTAACTCTGTTGAATTTTTTTTGTATTTATATATAAATAGAATTAACTCTGTTGATTTTTTTTTGTATTTAATCGATAACACCGTAGTTACGCATGTTAATGTTAGGAAATATATTTTGATGTTAAGCAAAACCTGCTCCATCTCGTTTTACATAAATGTTGAAAATTTGGTTGAAATTGATGCATTGTAACGAAAGTTTTTAGCGAACAAACACTTATGAAATTTCCATTTTATTAATATAGATACAAGAATGACATCCACGGCGCCAATTTATAATTGCAACGAATAGTATTTGAATAAAAGCATTTAATCGGGTAAACCCCGGGCGTTGCCCGGGTCATTCGGCTAGTTATTTACATAATGTACAAAAGTTTTGAGCCGGCCATTGGGATAAAACAACAACGAGTTTTTATAGGGGAAGAGTAACCTCTGGCGGTCAATGTAACATAATATTTGAATCTATGATATATAATTTTAAATAAATTAATAGTTTTATATAACATTTCCCCCCTGTGAAGTAAATAATATGGGTACAGGGAAAAGTGATAAAAATAGTTTAAAAAAGATAAAATGATTGATGGAAAGAAAATAACGCGAGAGGTGATATTCACTTATTATATTGTTTTTTTTTTTATATGATAACCAATAGACAGGAAAGTACAATGTAATGATTGTTAAAGAGAGTAAAAGGGTGTTCCATAATCGTATTAATTTATTGTGAACCAATAGATTGGAAAATAAATGAAAATAATACACATTATAAAAATGAAGAAAATAAAATGCATGATAATTACAAAAGTGAAATTAAAAGGTGGTTTTCCATACCCCTATTGGCTTGTTGTGAACCAATATATTGGAAATAGAAAAAAAAATTCACATATAATATTAATGAAGAAGAAAAATAAAATGAAAGATTATTACAAAACCATAAAATGAAAATATGAAGGACATTGAAAAAACAATATGAAAAATAAGTGGCAAAAGATATATGGCAATGCTAAAAACATTTGATGATGAATGGAATTTATGAAAAAAAAACAATAAGTTTAGACAAAGTTTATGTACAAAAGGAATAATGTGAAAACAAGGAATGAATATGTAAAGAAAAAAAGGTAATGCCAAGAATAAAGAATGGTCATTAAAAAAAAAAATCAAGGTGGATAAAAATAAGAGCTAAAATTTACATACAGGGTCCATTATGAAAGTAATGCGCATAATGTTATTGTGACGCGACGATAGATGGCAGCACGGTAAAACCGTGGGAAATGTGGTAGAGGGATATGCCCTTTCAATCCATCCGGTCGTCAGTTGAGTTCGAGCAGTGTGAGGGGAGATACATGCCTCCGCTTGAAGTGCGTTTTCAACTTTTGTAACACAGCGCGATGGAGCGTTCGTTTGAACAACGATACGCCATAAAGTTTTGCGTGAGGCTTGGAAAAAATGAAACCGAAACATTCCAGATGCTGCAAAAAGCCTTCAAGGACGATTGCATTTCAAGATCACAGTCTGGGAAGTGGCACAAGGCGTTCAAGGAGGGCCGGGAGGAGGTCGCCGACGAACCCCGTTCAGGACGCCCAACAACGGCCAGAACTGACGGGAACGTGGATCGTGTGCTCGAAGTTTTACGTACCGACCGTCGATTAAGCATCCAGCAAATTGCTGACACATTACCCATGTCCACATTTGTGGTACATGGGATAGTGACCGAGGATCTGCAAATGCGTAAGGTCTGTGCGAAGCTTGTGCCGAAAGTGTTGACGCAAGACCAGAAAGAACTTAGAGTTTTGCCGCTGTCAAGAATTGTTGGATTTGATTCAAAATTAACCAGACTTTCTGAACTCTGTAGTAACCGGAGACGAATCCTGGATGTTTGAATACGACCCAGAGTCGAAAAGGCAGAGCTATGCATGGCACACAAAATCATCCTCACGCCCCAAGAAAGCGCGAATGAGAAAGTCGCGCATCAAAACGATGATCATTGTCTTCTTTGACATCCGAGGAATAGTCCTTTGTGAGTTTGTACCGCAGGGACAAACTGTAAACTCAGCCTTTTACCTGGAGGTGCTCAGGAGATTGAAACGCCGGATCGCACGCGTGAGGACTGACATTAAAGACACGGTCAAGCTCCACCATGACAATGCCACCAGCCACATAGCCTTCATAATTACTAACTTCCTGGTCCGGAGCAACACCCCGGTGATCCCTCACCCCCCTTACAGTCCCGACTTAGCTCCATGTGACTTCTTTTTGTGTCCGCCACTCAAGAGAGAGATGAAAGGAAAACTTTGGGAAACCGTGGAAAACATCCAACACCATGTTACAACGTTCCTGAGAAGCATTACTGTCGAGGAGTTTCGGGGTGCCTTTCAGGCGTGGCAAACGGGTCTCCGCAAGTGTATTGATGCAGGAGGAATGTATTTTGAAGAATATTGAACATTTGCACAAATTACGATCAATAAAAGTGTTTTGCCAGTAAATGCTCATTTCTTTCATAATGGACCCTGTATGTTGGACTCGCTAAATTTACATATTGGCAGAAACGCTTTTAGTTATTAATTACATATGAAATAAGTAATGGGGGTAGATTTTTTTTCAAATTGAAACAATGGCAACCTATATACTACGAGTTAGATGTAATAAAGAGCACATGTTAAGCAATATGGAATTTGGAACAAATTGTAAAAGAAAAATTGGAAAATATTAGAAACATTGAAGTTTAGCTATTTTTTAATAAAGATTTATGATATGCGAGAAAGATATATTGATTTGTTGTTGTTTTTCCTGGCCGACTGTTTTACATATGGTGTTAAAAATGATAGTTGTAAATGGTTCAGCTTAAAATGCAAAGGTTTAAAGGTAAAAATATGGAATGGGAAATATTATATTTAGGAAAAAATTATGCAGGGCAAAATAAGGTTTAAAAATATTAAGAGGTGTTGTGCAACTTAGAAGGAAAAAACAGCTATGTCAAAATAATATGAAAAAAGGGTATATAACTATAATAGGCGATTTAAAAATATTGTAAATCATGGCGAGAATTTAAAATATTAAAATGATGTAAGTTATGTAAAAGGTAGATACAAGATACCTTGAAATGGAAGATGGGCTGGATTTGAAGATCTCGGGAGATGGCTGGTGTTGGGCGGAAGGTGTGATGACTTGTTGAAGAAGCTATGGTTGTAAAACGAAAATTGAAATTATACCGCGAATGTTTCTTTTATAAAAATCGAAATTTATTTTCAAAGAGAAATAGCGACATTTCTAACTTTTCGTTTTACAATCATCAGCCGCGTTATATTGTATTTTAGAAGCTATGGTTGTTGGTGAAGAATGCTATGGTTTATTGTGGAGAAGGCTATGTTTGCTTGGAGATGGCTATGTTTGCTTGGAGATGGCTATGTTTGTTTGGAGATGGCTATGTTTGTTTGGAGATGGCTATGTTTGTTTGGAGAAGGCTATGTTTGCTTGGAGAAAGCTATGTTTGTTTGGAGATGGCTATGTTTGTTTTGAGATGGCTATGTTTGCTTGGAGATGGCTATGTTTGTTTGATTGTAGTGGGCTATGTTTTTCGGAGATTGAATCGGGCTATGTTTTTTGGAGATTGAATCGGGCTATGTCTTGTTGAAGCATATTATTTTTCGTTGAAATAAGCTATTTTTTGTAGGTGAAAATGTCTATTTTTGATTGGAGAGGATTATGTTTGATTGAAGAAGAATTTGCATATTAGTAAATGAACTATTTTTAGGTGAAGGATTTGCATAGTTGAATTTGAAAATTTTGCTTTTTGCCATTAAGAATATAAACAGGTAAATAAATCCACTCGCGCTATACAAGACCAAAGCGAGAAACCATTTAAATAAAATATATATAACTGTAAATACATGATTAATTGAAATTGTAACCATTATTCCTGTAGAAGGGCAGCTTGCGCCCGAAAGCTCGAATAAATTTTTCAAATAAAGAAACTCATCCTTTTTGAATCTATTCATTATTATAAATAAATATCTTGTCGGCTATTATTATAAAACAAAAAAACATATATTTATGTTGTATTTTAGAATTGTTGATATTTTGAAATATTATTATTTGTTGTTTGATTTTGGTATCCATGAGTATCATTATGATATTGTTCTTTGCAGTCGTGGGAAAAATAAAAGAGTTTTGATAATCGATTTCTTTATTTGAGCTGAGAAATATATAAAAGAACATAATTTGATAAAAGTACTGCCTGGCTTAAGGCGTAAGAATAAAAAAATGAAAAGCTTATTTACATAATGTACAAAAGTTTTGAGCCGGCCATCGGGATAGAGAAAATATCTTTATTTACGAGGCTGCTAACCAAAATAAATTATTTTTGAGCCCCAATCGCCGCGTAAAACGGAATATATAAAACCACTATGACCAGGGTAGAGAGGCTAAGGACAGGATCACCGTCAGGGGAAGAGGCAGGTTAGGCCGGATTAGGTCCGCAGAGGTCAGGAGGCAGGAAGAAGGCGGGAGGACTAGAACTTTGCAGCTCTAGCTCTGGCAGTTGGGCAAGACATTGATCTTGCCTCGTGGTCGGCAGAGAGGCCCTTGGCTGAGCAGTTGGCGCACTTGGCCGTGCGCGGGTTGGCAAGAGTTGGACAGCTTCGGCCTTGATGGTCACCAGAAGTGCAGGCCATCGGGATAGAGAAAATATGGTTTTACGGGCTACTAACCAAAGGTTAAAGGCCATCGGGATACAACAACAATAAGTTTTTATAGGGGAAGAGTGACCTCTGGCGGTCGATTTAGCAGAGTATTTGAATCTATAAAATATAATTTTAAATAAAATAATACTTTAATATAACAATTTTAAATAAAATATTTTAATATAATATATATATATATACTTAGTCTAGACATAAATATTGTTACAAAACCAAATCAGTGATAAAAATTTTAATTTGACCGCGTGAAGTATTCAAAATACAGTAGTTGTTATTTGAATATCTCGTGCACACGTGTTTAGAAAAAAAATCGGAATATATTTGTTTTTTGATAATGGATTGGGGTGTTAAAGAAAACTGTATAGCTGTAATAGCCTTACACAAGGTAGGACAAAGTCCTCCATCCATTTTTAAACTTTTATAGTTTATGAATATTACGCGTCAATTTGTTTATCGAACCATTGAAAGGTTCAACAAGGCTTGCACTATTAATGACCTTGAAAGATCTGGTCGACCGCGCGTGCAACGAACCTAACCAGCTATAAAAGCCATTCGCGAAAGAATTCGTCGAAATCCACGCCGCAAACAAAAGATCTTAGCATAGCAGATGAATTTAGCTCCAAGAACCGTTTCCAGGATAATCAACGAAGACCTTGGACTGAGAGCTTTCAAACGACGTACAGGTCATTTGATAACTCCTGCTCTTAGAGATATTAGAAGGGTTAGATCAAAAATGTTGTTGGCGCGGCATGATGATCGGTGGCATGAGAGAATCCTTTACACAGACGAGAAAAAATTCACTGTCGAGGAAAAGATTAATCGTCAGAATGATAGGATATATGCTCCTAGCTCTCTAGAAGCTTCTTTGAAAGTCAGAAGACTTGGAAAAAAGTCACCATCCTTCTTCTGTCATGGTTTGGTGGGGAGTTAGCTACCAAGGTGTAACAGATCTCCACTTCTGTGCCAATGGGGTAAAAACTACAGCTCAAAGCTATCAAGAAGATATTTTGGAACAAATAGTAAAGCCTCTGAATGCAAAAATGTTTAATGGAGAACATTGGATATTTCAAAAGATTCAGCTCCTGATCACAAAACTAAATCAACTCACCAATGGTTGGAGACGAATGTTTCGGAGTTCATAAAGGCCAATGAATGGCCCTCTGGAAGCCCTGATTTAAACCCCCTTGATTACAGTTTGAGGGCATTATTAGAGGAGAAGGTGTGCTATAAAGGATATCATGATTTGGATCAATTGAAATCAGCATTGGTGAGAGCAATGAAAGAAATACCCTTAGAAAAGGTGCGTGCTGCCATAGATAAGTGGCCCAAACCTTTGAGATCCTGTGTCAAAAATAAGGGAGGACATTGTGAATCATTGTATTTATTTAAAATCTATGTCCTATTGGCTAATAAAATATGTATTTATATTCCATTAGTTTTTGTTCTTAATCATTTAATTTATAAAATTGTTTGTAACAGAATTTATGGCTAGACTGTGAATAGTACTAGCCGAATGACCCGGGCAACGCCCGGGTTTACCCGATTAAATGTTTTTATTCAAATACTATTCGATACAATTATAAATTGGATTATAAATTAGCACCGTGGATGTCACTTTTGTGAAACGTCCCGCTCCAAACTTTGTGTGTTTTTAAAATATAAAAATAAATATGTAAATTTTCACAACGATATTTGAAAATTATATTATTTTGATTTTCAAATACTATTCGTTACAATTATAAATTGGATTATAAATTAGCACCGTGGATGTCACTTTTGTGAAACGTCCCGCTCCAAACTTTGTGTGTTTTTAAAATATAAAAATAAATATGTAAATTTTCACAACGATATTTGAAAATTATATTATTTTGATTTTCAAATACTATTCGTTACAATTATAAATTGGCGCCGTGGATGTCACTCTTGTGAAACGTCCCGCTCCAAACTTTGTGTCTGAGAAGCGATAATTTTATAGAAAGATGATCTATTTTGTTTTCTGCTCGAATGAATGTTTTTCTGTTAGAATTTTGTTCCTGCGTACAAAATAATGAACTGGTTTCACCCGTGGTCTCTGCTTTTTGGATTTTTTCCCGATATAATTTTGTATCTGATAATCAAACATGATACAGCAATATCGTCATCATCATTTTCTGACTAAAATTATATAGTTTTAATAATTGATTTATATATTTTTTTAAAATAGCCTATCGTCTTCCCCGCATTTTTTTTTACCTATGTATGGAAATTTTGGTTTGAGTTAGTGAACTACTGCGAATTTGTATACCGGACATACAAACATTCATTTTTATATATATAGATATTTTAAACTGTATGACACTTTTAGTATAGGTCACATATCTTCCAATTAGTTAGAGCCGATACCTTAAACGATTCTACCCTTCTTTTAAAATGTACACCGTTTCTATTTGCTACCACCCCCATATTTTGTATATATGCTATATCTTTATTAATAATACCTGTAAACCCCTATATGCATGTAAAACTAAAAATGTTGACGTCAAAATAAAGATACAAATTTAGGATCTGACATAGTATAGCCACGCTTAATAGATTAAAACAGGAAGTAGGTGAATAGCGTGGTAAGGTTCTTTATTTCGCACAACAAGCTTTCGGGCATCAGCTGCCCTTCATCAGGTATAATGCATGACTAGAAAGAGTGAACCGATATATATATGCAGTGAATTAGCATAAAAGAAACTAACTAAGATCTATTTAAAATTAAGAAAATTTTCATATGAAACTAAAGAGAAAAGTACGAAATTTGTGAGAAAATAAACTAAGAAATTTGTAAAAGGTGAATTAAAGGTAAAGCACGGGAAGAAAGGATAGAAAAACAAGAAAACGTAGGTATCTAGGCATAATAAAGGGAATAAAGAGGCAAAAAAGGATATCAGTGACTAAGATTAGAGAAAACAGTATTGTTAATTAATAACAAAACTAAATAGAATTTACTAAAAGCCTTTATTTATTGGTTTTAATTATAATTAAATTTTAAACATATTAAAGATAATATAATTTATTTACACATATAACTATATGTAAATTAAAGAACAAAAGGAAAAGAAACCAAAAAAACGTAAACATTGGCGACCGCCATTTTTCTTTGTCTGCAGCAACAGTTGTATAGTCGATCCTGCGCAGGCGCACACCACGCCCGCCGTCACCACGTGCTGCTCGATGGGGCCGTGTTTTCGAGCCGCTTGCCCACTAAAATGGATATTTAACATACTCCCACCTATGATTTGGGGAAGAAAATCATACAATTAAGATAAGTGATATATATGTGGTACATAAAAGGAGTTAAGCATTATAAATTGAGTCTCTGTGGTGGCTTGACCACGCGTCACATCGAGTTCGCTTAGCCTCACTATGCGCTTCTTCAATGGTAGTATCTCCTTTGGATCGAAGAATTGGATCCCCACTTGAAACTTCCAGGGGATAGAGCTTCTGCACAGGGCGTATAAGGGTTCCCAGTTTTGTGCGAACTTTAGCAACCCGAGAATGTCCATCTCTTCCTGGAAACAGTTCCACTATTCTTGCCATAGGCCAGTGGAGTCTCCTCTTGTCTTCCACCTTCACTATAACCACATCACCCACACTCAGTTTCGGAGTCCTCTCATTGGCCTTCTGGACAAGCTGGCCCAGATATTCACTCCGAAAGCGACTTCTGAGAGCTTCTCGCAGCCTTTGACAATGCCGATATCTATCTTGAAATTTCTTTGAATCCAACTTATCAAGATCTGGAACTCCCACGTATTTTGAATCATGTAGAAACATGGAGGGTGATAAAGGAATCAAACTGTCAAAGTCCTCATGAATGTATGTCAGCGGACGACTGTTGATTGTAGCTTCTGCATCACATAGGATAGTAGACATCTCTTCATAGTACACTGAAGAATGGCCCAAAATTCGAACAAGGAGATCCTTGATGGAACGAATAAGACGCTCCCACCAACCTCCCCACCATGCAGCAGTAGGAGGTATGAACTTCCAACTTATCTTGTGAAGATTTTGGTCTAACACTATCTTCTTCCAGTTTAAAGCCTTGAGAGCATTGTTAGCGCCCACAAAATTAGTACCATTATCAGAATAAATGACTGTTGGTCGCCCCTCTCCGGGCTATAAATCTTCTCAGAGCTTGTATGAAAGCTTCAGTACTTAATGAGGTTACAAGTTCCAGGTGTATAGCTCTGAAGACGGCACAGGTAAATAGAACAATCCATGCCTTGGTCTTGTTCTTGAGGTAAAGTGGACCAGCAAGGTCTACTCCCAGAATTTCAAAGGCTGTGGCATCTCTCACTCTATCAAGGGGTAAGTGTATCGGTGTAGTTTTCACAGGTTTTGATGAAAATCTTCTACACTTGGCACACTGAGAGACGACACTTCGTATGCTGCGCCGGGAATTTAAGATCCAATAATTTTCTCTGAGTTTGGCAGAAAGGATCTGAACTCCTGCATGACAATGTCTCAGATGGAATTCTCTTATCAGGCATGTGACAACATGATGTTTTGTTGGAAGCAAAATTGGGTAACGAAATGAATATTCGTCATCCCTTTCAATAAGCTTGGATTTTATACGGATCAATCCAAAATCATCTCTAATTATCATCAACCCGTTGATCGAATCTCCTCGGCTAGAAAAAACTTGCTGTTGCACAGTTTTCCAAATTCCCTTTTCAGCATCTTCTAATTCTGAAAGCTGTAGACTATGCATACCTGATGGGGACAATTTTGTGTATTTCGTATGAACCTCCGGATCCACGCATTTATTCTGACAATCTTTGTAAAATTTGAAAATCTTTCAAACCATGGCATTACTTCAGTTCTGGCATGAGTAGTCACCAATACTTGCCTATCTATTTCTAAATTGACCAAAGTTCTGTATGAGTGGAATAATTGCTTTGGCCAGTGATCTTGAGGCTGCTTGAGCCATTCAGGTCCCTCCCACCATCTGGTGCGTTTAAGCTGTAGTACACTACAACCTCTTGAAGGAAGGTCTGCAGGGTTGAGGCTCCCTGGTACATAAAACCATTTGTTCGGACCTGAAGTGTTGCATATCTCTTTGACTCTGTTGTTTACAAAGGTGCCCCACTGCCTGTTTGTCTTGATCCATGAAAGTGCTGTAGTAGAGTCTGTCCAGTAATACACCGGTTCCGCAGCCAAATTCAAAGACTCAATTATGTACCTGCTGAGTCTAACTCCCAACATACAAGCAAGAAGTTCCATCCTAGGGATAGTAGTTTTCTTAAGTGGACCTAGCCGGGATTTGGCCATCAAAAGTTGTACTGACACTCCTTTGTTCTCAGGACAACGTAGAAAAGCTGCTGCTGCATATGCACTTTGGCTGGCATCACAAAATATGTGAATGGACCAATGGGCTCTAATCCCATGGCCCACTCTACGTGGAATTTTTATGTCGGCAAGAGTGTCCAACTCACTGTACCACTTCATAAAATTTTCTTGAATGGTTGATGGCAAAGGTTCATCCCAATCAGTTTTGACTGTCCAGGCTTGTTGAATAAGTAGTTTAGCAGGTAATAAGACAGGAGCTAAGAATCCAATTGGGTCAAAGATCTGTTGGGTATGAGACAAGAGGTCTCTCTTGGAAAGTGAGTTTATTATAACTCCGAACTTAGGGGTCACATTAAGAGTATCTTCTAAAAGATTCCATTTCATGCCCAGAACTGAAGCCTCTTCACTCCTTTCTATATCAACACTAGGAGGTAATCTAGAATAGACTTCCTTGACTCGGTGTATAGGTCCGAATTGCCACATTCTGAGATCCATCTTGGCTTTTGCAAATATCTCAGTAGATTTCTCCACCAGATCAACTAATTCTGCCTCGGTATCCACTGAAGTGACACAATTATCAATATACAAACATTCCATCAACTTCTGAGGAAGAGCTCCAAATTCAGATGAGACTCCCTTAAGATGATGCAGAATGACTGCTCCAAGCAAATAGGGGCTACAGGTCACACCAAAGACAACTCGCTTGTGACGGAAAACCTGAATCTGATGATTATTTTTCCACCATAAGAATCTAAGATAGTCTCTATCTTCTTCTTTCACTTCAATTTGCAAAAGGCTTTTCTAATGTCAGCAATAACTCCAATAGCCTTTTCTCTAAACTTCAGTAGGATAGCTGGGATCTGTTCAATAACATTTGGGCCACTTGCCAAGCAATCGTTCAATGAAAGATTCCCCTTGTCCTTACATGATGCGTCAAACACAGGTCTTATCTTGGTGGTGTTGCTATTGGCTTTAACCACTGGGTGATGAGGGAGATAATGACAATTCCTGTTCAAATCTTCTGGAGACACCTTTTCAATAACACCTTCAGCTAGCCATTCTTGGAACACCCTATCATATTCGCTGAAGATACATTTAGCTCTCAATTTACGGGTTGTGTTAAAAAGTCTTCTCTCTGCAATATGACGATTGGATGGAATTCCTTCTTGGTTCCCAGCCAAGGTAATCCTACACAAAAGCGTCCATCTTCCAGCTGATGAACAGTATTTAAGAAGTGCTGGTGTACTATTTTATCTTCTTCTAGCTTGGTAAGATTTTCCCTGGGATCTTTTATGCCAATCGTTTCTAAATCCCACAAATAATCAACTGACATATTTCTACTGTGCATGCTGATGACCACCAGTGATGAGTAATCAGTCTGCTCATCTTTCTTCGGTGAAGGGCCACAAATTGTCCATCCAAGATGTGTTTCTATGGCTGTTAGTTCATTTTCCAGCTGCTTCACACGTCCCGACAAAAGACTTCCATAGATATCACTGCCGATCAAAAGTTCTATCTTGGGGCTATCTCTCCCAAGATCAGACAGCCAAATTCTAGATCCTTTTAGTTCATTCAACCATGCTCCTTTAGGCGTCCTTGGAATCTCTCCACAAATAATGTCTTGACCCAAGAATTCAAATTCTCTCAGAGTGTCCAATTCAGATTGGTTGCTGCATAACGCGACCTTATATACCTTATGGCATTTTGTTTCTGTTTGTGTACCACCAAACAATGAATGAGCAATATTTACATTGCCCACAGGCTTCAATTTTACTTCTAGTGCAGTAGATTCCAAAATATAGGACTTCTGAGAACCAGGGTCCAAGAGTGCTCGCACTCTTCTATAGCCATTATTTCCCATAATATTGACCATCAAGGTCATTAATGTTACATCTCTTGTACACTGCTGATTGGCTAAAGCACTCTGCACTACTTCAGAGACATGCATCTTTTCCTTTCGGTTGCAGGGCAAGTCAGGACAAAGAAGAACGTAGTGTCCTTTGGCACAAATATTACATTGAACTGTCCTCTTGCAAGCCTTTGCAAGATGTCCAGGTTTAAGGCATTTCAGACAACACCTCTTTTCATAGATCTTTGCTCTTTTATCCTTGAATGGCATAGATTGAGCAGTGATGCAGTCTTTACTTTGGTGATTATTTTCACAGAACAAACATCCCATCTCCTTGGCAGAAAATAAACCTGCAGCGGTAGGTATACTTGAATTCTGCTTAAACTTATTTCTAAGTTTCTCTTTTGGGGAAGACCCTTCAAATCCTCTCCTGGCTAGAAGTCTTCTTTCTTCCCCTTCCACTTCTCTTCTAAGAAAGTCCAAAAGATTGTTAAGGCGAGAGCTGGAGTTAGAATTAGAGTTTTTTGATGCATCACAATTATTCAGCGGTGATCTCTGCCAAGCAACCAGCACATCTTCTGGCAAACAAGACTCTATCATAGGGAAAAGCCATGCTGTGTTTTCCTTGGTGTCAACACCCAAAGATTCCAGAGATCTTAGTTGTGTTTCAAGTTTGTCGTATAGTTTTGCCACTGACCGCCTTTCATCTGGTGGAGTCTTGACATTTGCCATCATTAATTTAAGCAGTTCCCTTACATATATTTCCACAAGCAAATCTTTCTGTCCATACCTTTGTTTCAAGGCTTGGACCGCTTTGGCATAGTTTTCTGCTGTTTGGGGATAGCTTTCTATGAGCTCTCTGGCTCTAGTGTTTGATTGCATAGACTGCACCAGATAATGAAACTTGTCTGCATCATGCAGCTCAGTATCCTCATGAATCTTTTCAAATTGTGCCCAAAATGGAAGCCAATTAATTAGTTCTCCATCAAATTTTCTTATTTCGATCTTAGGAAGTTTATAACTTTTGGCCATTAATGACCCATTTGAGCTTCCCAGGGATTTAACATCACTTTTGTTATCAGAATCAATTAGTTCTCTTACCTTTCTTTCCAGGGTGATGAAGGTATCCGAATAATGTTCTGCTTCCTCAATTTCACAATTTAAAGTATCTTCTTCTGCATCAGCCACCATCATATGATCCAACATCTTCTGGTCAAGATCCTTTAATTTGAAATCGATGTCTTTTAATTTGCTAAATTTGTCCTTGATCACACCTAGATCAGCATTAGATTTACTTATTTCGGAATCCAAAACATTTACTACCTTAGTAAATCGCGTTCTGGTTACTGAGCGCAACTTCTTGTCACGTTCCATCCTGGCAGGCTCGCCACTTTTGTTAATTAATAACAAAACTAAATAGAATTTACTAAAAAGCCTTTATTTATTGCTTTTAATTATAATTAAATTTTAAACATATTAAAGATAATATAATTTATTTACACATATAACTATATGTAAATTAAAGAACAAAAGGAAAAGAAACCAAAAAAACGTAAACATTGGCGACCGCCATTTTTCTTTGTCTGCAGCAACAGTTGTATAGTCGATCCTGCGCAGGCGCACACCACGCCCGCCGTCACCACGTGCTGCTCGATGGGGCCGTGTTTTCGAGCCGCTTGCCCACTAAAATGGATATTTAACAAGTATATTGGGGGGGGGGGGGGGGGGGGGATCTATTTTTCTGTTGAAACTAGGGACAGAGCTGGACACAAGAGCTTCAAGGACTAAACGTTGATATTTGTTCTTAACATCACTATATACCGGGATCGTGTTGCTTAAATTAAAAGAATGGTTGAATTCGTTGCTGTGTTGGTATATTAGGGACTTACGATCATGAGAACGGATGTTACGGTCATGTTCTAGGACTCGAGTGGCTATGGTTCGGCCAGTTTCTCCGACATAGGATTGTGGGCAGTCATTACACGGGATTCTGTAGATAGCATTGGAGAAAGATTGGGGGCTGGGTTTAATGGAACTTTTTGTGAGAGGATGGCGTAAAGATGTGCCTAGGGAAGGTGATTTTTTATAAAACGTATGGATGCCAAATTTACGTAGATAGGAACCAATGTCAGAATTCGTAATAGAAAACGGAAGAACGCAAACATCTTTATACGGGGGAGGAGTGGAACTGTCATGGTTTGGCGAATAAAAATGTCTATCAATAAAGTTGCGTGGGTAACCCGCAACTTACAACCCGCAGATAAAAGGTGTAGTGGTAATGTGGGCGAGATATGTTGACGACCATTTTTTGCCTACATCAAAGCACCGACCACTCCCCTATTCTCACTGTTTTAAACTCCTACCATCCTGATTTATGTTTTACTCACAATTCTTCCCGTTTTAATTGTATCCGTTCTTAGATGTTTTAGTGGTTAATCTCTAGGGTCGTTTCTATACAACTGTTTTTCGTAAGGCTGGTTTTACTCCTTCTTACTTGCATTTTTTATCTCATGCTCCCGTCTCCCATAAAATTACCACCGTTTAAAACTCTTTCTAAGCGCGTTTTTACCCATTGCTCCCTTCCTTTATTTAGTAGAATCGAGAAACGGACCGTTTACCTACACCTTTTATCTGCGGTTTACCCACGCAACTTTATTGATAGACATTTTTATTCGCCAAACCATGACAGCTCCACTCCTCCCCCGTATAAAGATGTTTGCGTTCTTCCGTTTTCTATTACGAATTCTGACATTGGTTTCTATCTACGTAAATTTGGCATCCGTACGTATTATAAAAAATCACCTTCCCTAGGCACATCTTTACGCCATCCTCTCACAAAAAGTTTCATTAAACCCAGCCCCCAATCTTTCTCCAATGCTATCTACAGAATCCCGTGTAATGACTGCCCACAATCCTATGTCGGAGAAATTGGCCGACCATAGCCACTCGAGTCCTAGAACATGACCGTAACATCCGTTCTCATGATCGTAAGTCCCTAATATAACAACACAGCAACGAATTCAACCATTCTTTTAATTTAAGCAACACGATCCCGGTATATAGTGATGTTAAGAACAAATATCAACGTTTAGTCCTTGAAGCTCTTGTGTCCAGCTCTGTCCCTAGTTTCAACAGAAAAATAGATCCCCTCCCCCCCCAATATACTGTTTTTTCTAATCTTAGTCACTGATATCCTTTTTTGCCTCTTTATTCCCTTTATTATGCCTAGATACCTACGTTTTCTTGTTTTTCTATAATTTCTTCCCGTGCTTTACCTTTAATTCACCTTATACAAATTTCTTAGTTTATTTTCTCACAAATTTCGTACTTTTCTCTTTAGTTTCATATGTAAATTTTCTTAATTTTTAAATAGATCTTAGTTAGTTTCTTTTATGCTAATTCACTGCATATATATATATCGGTTCACTCTTTCTAGTCATGCATTATACCTGATGAAGGGCAGCTGATGCCCGAAAGCTTGTTGTGCGAAATAAAGAACCTTACCTCGCTATTCACCTACTTCCTGTTTTAAAGATACAAATAGTGTTCTGTCAGCTGGTGGCCGGGACAGAGGGGAGGAAAAACGCAACGCCCAGCCCATGTGGGGCCCCCAGGGACTCTTTATAGACGACCCTTGAAAACAGGGCAGGTTTTGGCAGGGGGTCAGCAGATGTTCGAGGATGTGGCCATCGGCAGACGGCTTCTGTCATTGGCAACAGAACAACCCTTGCAACTACCTTCCCTTTCTTCATTCCCCAATTTCATATATTTCCCTCAAGAGATTCTTGCTCGCCAGAATTTTTTTTTTCTTTTGATAATCCAACTGGAAACATCCTGCCTCGCTATATCGTTCCCAATAGTGAGCTCAGGATACCCAGCTAGATTGCTTTTTTTATTCTTTCTTTTTTCACCGGGTTCATCATTTTTCATCATTTTATAATTTTTTTCATCATACAAGCCGGGTGCCATCATCATTGGCAGCAGTACATCTTTTGCGTTCACCTCTCTCTTTCCACATTCCTCGACCCACTTATATAGTAGGGAGCTACTAATCTGAGCTGATGATGCAAACGGAACATCTTGAACGTTCTGTTAATGAAAACAGTACCTCACTAACACAAGTTCGTACTGCATTGCAGAACTCATTAAGCTATTTCTTTGCAGGAACATACTCAGACATCCCATATACCCTCATCAACCCTCTGCGTCAACTTATAATATTAGTTCAATTTAATAGCTTTATGCTTTTCTTTTAATTATTTTTTCATTCAATGGGTTCTCATTTTTTTCTATAAGTAAATTACTCTTACGGCATTTCTAATTTTATCTTGCATATTTTATCAATTTTATCATTTATTCTTATGCATTTTTCTTTTGAGCATATTTCATATCTTATTGAGACGTCATCATTATTGTCCTATTTTATTATCCTAAACTTATAATAATTTTAACTAATTTGTGCCCAAATTAATATTTTTTAAAATTTTATAATAGGTTTGTTAGGTCATCATTCATGTTATTTCATATCCCCCAAACAAACCTTCATCACCGGGGGCACATTCTATAGTATATTTTAAACTGTATGCCTCTTTTAGTATATGTCACATATCTTCCAATTAGTTAGAGCCGATACCTTAAACGATTCTACCCTTCTTTTAAAATGTACACCGTTTCTATTTGCTACCACCTCCATATTCTGTATAATATACGCATATATTATATGCTATATCTTTATTAATGATACCTGTAAACCCCTATTTGTATGTAAAACTAAAAATGTTGACCTCAAAATAAAGATACAAAGAGTGTACTGTCAGCTGGTGGCAGGGACAGAGGAGAGGAAAAAGCCAACGCCCAGCCCATGTGGGACCCCCAGGGACTCTTTATAGACGACCCCTGAAAACAGGGCAAGTTTTGGCAGGGGGTCAGCATATGTTCTAGGGTGTGGCCATCGGCAGACGGCTTCTGTCTATCACACACTCTTTCTCTACATGTCTCGGGGATAAGCATCCAAGTTTGTGTCATGGCCTCAACATCTGTCCCGTGGGCTGTCCCCGATCACTCTCTGCTTCTTGTTGTCCGCGTGTAGGAAGAACATCAACACTCGCCTCGCGTATACGATTGCCAGCTTATCCATACGTCGGCATTTGCAACAATATTACATATATATATTAAAAATAATGAAGGCATATTCTGACCAAAAGCACATGTGCTTTTTAGATTGCAGAGCGTCATCTAGAGGAACAGAAATCACTAAACATTGATTTAGCCTGTTCCTTGATATTTCAATTACATAGTACAACTATAAATAATGACCCAGCTTCACTTGGGATTTCCCCAAGTGAATTTTTGAAATACGAATAATGCTTGAAATAAAACACTATTCAATATAAAACAAACAGAAATTTAATGTCAAGAATTCTAAAATGTAGCATTAAAATCCAGAATTTGACAAAAAAATTAGAAAATATTGCATAAACATAAAATCTTCTAAAATAACAATGTGTAACATACATTTTTTCATTCAGTTATTATATAGTAAGACAAAAATCTTGCTATAAAAATAGCAATTATACCTTTCAAACTCATATTTTGAGTATAGGGCATCTGTTTTATTTTTCTAAAAATGAAACAAGGACACTAGAAAAGGCCTAATAATGATGGCAATCAATTAAAATGGAAATCAAAATTAACATACTTCCTCTCGATTTAAGCGTCTGAAAATATGCATATGTAAATTTTTAGATGTCTAGGTTGTATAAAATGTGTTAAAAATTTATTACAACAACCCCAAACAATTTATTTTACAAAAATACTTCCTGAATACCTAAAGCTCTAAAATATATACTCGCATCTTATTTTCTTAAAAAAAAAAGTGCGTTCGCGCCTATGCGCATTTAATACGCGTAATAAATATTTTATTATCAATTTTACAGCAGCAATTACAGTAGCAAACCCCAGCAATTCATGATACGTATATGCTTTTATAATTAACTAAAAAATATTTCTAGAATGGAGTCAATTTTCACCGAGAC
This sequence comes from Cordylochernes scorpioides, assembly GCA_030710605.1. Taxonomy (NCBI): domain Eukaryota; kingdom Metazoa; phylum Arthropoda; class Arachnida; order Pseudoscorpiones; family Chernetidae; genus Cordylochernes; species Cordylochernes scorpioides. The sequence continues at coordinate 43,045,354 of CP092869.1, read as the reverse complement.
GTCAGGATTAATCAATTTATTTTTAATGAATAAAGTTGATGTATATATATATAGAACAGCAACATATAGGCAATCCCATTAAAATATTTTCAATATAAATTAATATCTCGCATATTTTTTTAAATATAGAAAGCAAAATGGACATCGAAATATTAGTGTCTTTTCAACTCTTATTTTTATTGGGGTATTTCATAAAAATGTATGTTTTATGGGTAAAATGAATATATTTTAAACATATACACACATCAACTAAACCAATTTAGCCTTGCCAAATAAGGTAGTAAGTATACTGCGGATGACCTCTCTTTGACTGCGGTCTTTTTTTGCGTACCAATTCGGCATGCCTATTTGTGACTAAAACAAACCACTGTAGTCTTTGCAGTCAAAACACTGGAAGCATAGTACAGAGGTGGAAAAAGAAAAAAGAGGTTTGCGATCCCAATAATTTGACGAGAGCCCACTGATCACTCGAATAAATGCTACTTTAGAATGGCGGACTCTTCTAAAAGGCGATGGGTCAAGAATGCGCCTTCTATCATCTTTTCAGTTATTTTTTCATACATTGTTTCTGTTTCTCACAGTCCTGAGTACCTGTGGGGAAAGAAGAATGCCCACCCCTCACCCACCCTTGAGGATAGGAGAGTGGAGAGGCGACTCTGCGTGTTCGTCCGCGTCGGGTTGCCACTTGCTGACGGCCAGTGAAGCTGTAAGCTGGCCGTCTGCCCTTGGTTGGCTGACGCTAGGCGCACGAGTCTTGAAACTCTTGGGTCTTCTCTCTGTGTGTGCGCCATTGGGAGCGTCCTTGCCGTGCGCGCCATGAAAAACCAAGGGGTGCACACAGCAGTACCACCCTCCCGCCTTCGCGTCGGTTTCCCGCGTAAACCTCAGAACCTCAGAGGTCCTTGATTCGTCGGCAGATTCAGGGAGTACTGTGAACAAAGGGTTCGAGGGCCAAAGGGGGGGAGTCCTATTGGAGCGTAGGACGGGTTTAACTAAGTCCGAACGAGAGGGCTCGGTCAGCAACCTTGCCATGAACTCTCGGAGACGCCTGTGGGTTTGATTGGTCGACCCCATGGAGCCAGACCATAATGGCGGCCGCTCGGTGCATGGAGAATGCATCATTCCTTTTTGGTTAGGTGACCTAGATACAGCTATGCTATCGCATGCCGGTTTACGGATCGAAAGGTCTGGGTGGCCACTGCTCCAAGTCCTGAGTGCCTGATACCTAATCCGCCAAAGAAACCGCCCATCTACAACATTACAGAGCGATAGATCAAGATGAAAAAAGCTTTCAAGATATTTGTATACTCTCTCAATTCTAATGACAATGCTAATATGCAAAGTTTCAGGCGCCTAAAACGTTGAGAAGTATGTTAAGTTTAATTTCGTTTCTTTAATGCATTGTTATCAGTATAAAGATTTTCTTGTGTCCTTCTTACATCTTAAAAATAAATAGTTGTCCTAGACTAAAAAAAGGTTTATAAATGCTATTTTTCAATTGTGTGTGCTTGAATACACCAGAACATAATCTGCTGGCCACCGTAAATGAAACACCCTGAAAGAAACATGCAAATAACATGAAATTTACAACATGCATTAGTGGAGGTGAGATATGCAAATAATTAAAATATCAGCGCAGACGCACATCACGCGCGGCTGTGGCTCCACTTCAAAACACTATTTAAGGCATTGAGATTTAGACGATTTCAAGATCGGAAATTGTGTTTTTATAGTGTTATTGTTTAAACGATCAATTATGCCTCGTAGAAAACAGCGATCATCTTTTGATCAAGTATCCGAGTTCGTCAGAGAAAGGATGGTGGTCTCCCTAGATTTTGGATTATCTTTCAGGGAAATCGGTAGTCGTGTTGGACGAAACCAAATAACTGTAATGCGGATGTGATCGTTGGATGCAGAAAGGACGGACCGACGTGTTCGATTGCATCCACCTCAGTGCACCACTTCACGTGCTGTCAGGCAAATTGTGCGCATGACAGTGATAGATCGCTCAGTCACATCACGAACCGTAGCACAGCACATTCAGTCTATAACGCATCATCCAGTGTCTGCGTTTACCATTCGAGGCTGTTTACAGCAGAGTGGTCTGTTCGCAAGACGTCCATTGATTCATCTACCCTTGACATAGAAAAACAGAGGTCTCCGCCCCCAATGGTGCGATGAAAGAATGATGTGGAGGGCAGAATGAAATGAAATTGTCTTTACTGACGAGTCACGCTTCTGTCTGCAACACCACGTTGGTCGGAATCGAGTCTGGAGACACCGTGGAGAGAGGATCTTGAACAGCTGCGTTATGCACCGCCACACTGGTCCTGCACCGGGTATTATGGTATGGGGCGGTATTGGATATCACTCTCGCACTCCTCTAGTACGCACTGCCGGTACTTTAAAGAGCCAACGCTACATTTCTTGGAACCAGTTGTCTTTCCTTACCTTCAGGGCTAGCCCACAGCCATATTACAACAGGATAATGCGCGTCAACACGTGGCACTTATTGTCCAAAGGTTATTCGTCAATCGCCAGATTGAATTGCTTCCCTGACCGGTTCGTTCTCCGGATCTTTCGCTGATAGAAAACACGTGGGTACTCAAACGATTGTCCCAGATTACATCCCAGCTGCCACACAAGATCAACTATGACAACGTGTGGAAACTGCTTGGTCTGCAGTACCCCAAGAACACATCCAAAGTCTCTTAATCAATGCCGAGGCGTGTGGCAGCGGTGATCTCCAACTGTTAAGATATAAGAGGTCAAATTAAAAAGAAACCTCCTTTAACAAATAAAAACTTTTACCCAAAGTTTTGATATAGTTTGGGCTGCCTCGGGTGATCAAGCAAGAAAGAAAAAAAAAAAAGGAAAGACAAAACCAGCGGCTACACTTTGTAAAGCTCTTCTGCTCTACTCTACTACTACTACTTTATTTGAACAGCACGGCTAATTTATATACATTCAAAGGAAATTTACATAATAATTTATACATTCAATAGAAATCTACATTCCAAGTCATACATTCAAAAAGATATTTACATACTATATGTCATGACTTTTAACATACCCCCACCTTTTCTTTTTTTGTAAAAACAAGAAAAAGAAAAAATCTGTTCCACCGTGATGGGGGGATCCTGGTAGGTGGGACACCGTTGCAGGGAGCCCTGCGCACCTGCTGCAAAACCCTTCCCAGCTCTTCCAGCGCAGGGTGTCTCTCAGTATACTCCCCCGACTCACCTCACCACCGGGTCTCCAATTTCCTCTGAGCCCGTCCACCCTGGCAACATAGCCACTCTTGATCTGGTTCTCCCCCTCGTCATAGAACCAGTTCTCTTTCTCCCTCAAGACATTCATCATGTGACTCCGGTCACTCTCTGTCACGTAAGGCTGTACAACTCCTCCAGGCCTGCCTCATCTCGTATATATATTCCTCCATGGAGTTTTTGGCATCCACCCTCTCCCTCTCCAGCTTATCCTGAGCCACCATCTTGCCCTCTCTCTCAAAAGAGGTTGTCCAGCTCTGTCACTGAAAGACTGTACACCATGGCCTCAACATCCAGGTCTATGGATTTCATCTTTGACTTCTTGTTTTGGGAGGAAGTGGCAGAGGCCTTCTTGGAATCAGCTTTGGAAGCATCGAAAACAGGACGGAGAGGCGTCGTCTTACTTTCAGCCCTGAACACCGGCCTATGCGGTAAATTGCGGTATTCTCTTGAGGCCTATTCTACACACCACCGGAGATTGCCCCATAAGCGTCCATCCTCTTCTTCCAAAGAAATCTGAGGTAGTCCCGATCATTCTCCTTAATGGATATCATTTTGAAATATCTTCTTATGTCTACCAAAATTCCAAACCTATTTTCCCGAATTTTTTTCTTATCTCAGGGATTCTTTGCAGTGGATTGGGTATCTTCCTTAAATACCGTTTCAAGGAGAGTCCGTTATATCCTCGACAGAAAGCGTCGTCAAATACTGGCCGTATAGGCGTCGTTTTGGACTCACTCTTAAACAAAAAGTGACGGGGCAAATAGTGTCCTTTTACTTCAGGTGAATTTTCATTAACTCCTTCGATGAACCCTTCATTCAACCAATCTTTTGGATCAATAATTTTTTCTTCCACCTTTGAATCAGTACCTTGTTCTGCATCTAGCTTTTCTTCTGCCACCTTTGAATCAGTACCTTGTTCTGCATCTAGTTTTCCTTCCACCCTTAAATCAGTACCTTGTTCTGCATCTAGCTGCTTCACTTCTTCCAAGTTCTCTGACTCTGTACAATGTTCTTCATCTATATTTTTCGCTTCATTTCCATCATGATCTTTTCCCTCGTTGTATTTATCGTTCTTATTCTCTGCATAATCAGTTTTATTTATGGTTTTCAAATCTTGGGATTCTGTTTCCTTATAATTATCCTTTATTTTAGATTCCGTATCTCCAGTTGGTCTTGCTTCCACCAATTTCCTCGATGCTTGAACTTTGACAACTCTTTCCTCATTATCATCAATCGATTCAGTTTCATCATCTGAAATCTTTACTTGATCAGCGCCTTCAGCTACTGCTCTAGAATTGTTCACCGGTTCATAACCTTTAATTGCAGTTTCAGAATCCTTTACTCTATTACCCTTAGTTTCAGCTTCCGAATCCCTTATTCTATCGCCTTTGGACTCAGCTTCAGAATCTTCCTTATTCTTTAAATCTGCATCTTCATATTTTTCATTAGCCTTAATTTTACCAAATTGCCCCCACCTTGAGAGCCAATCCCCTGGGTTGCCCTTAAATTTTTGTAGCTCCACTTTTGGCAACCCAATAGTTATTTTAGATTCGGTATTTTTACTACTATTTGAAAGCACTTCACCTTTTGCCTGATCTCGCAACATGCAAATCTTCTGCTCCATGCTGAATCTCTCTTGAATATATTTCTCGCAATCCTCATATTCCCGATCAATCTCTTCATCCGTAATATTCTCTTGGGCCAGCAAAACCAGCTGGCATTGCTCATTCAAAGCCACAAGCTCTATATGCAGAGATTCGAGCCTCTTATATTTTGCATAAATATTTTCTTTATCAATATAAGACTTTTTGAACTCGGCCTTTAACTCATTGACCGTCTTGGTAAAAATTCCCCGTACAGCTCTTCTACGTTTCTTGTTCATCTCCTCCATCTTATACCTTTAGACTTTGTCTTCCTCTATACTTGAGACTTTGTCTTCATTTATACTTGAGACTTTGTCTTCCTTTATATTTGAGACTTTGTCTTCCTTTATACTTGAGACTTTGTCTTCCTCTATACTTGAGACTTTGTCTTCCTTTATACTTGAGACTTTGTCTTCTGGCTTCCTTATACTTCAGACTTTATCTTCTGGCTTCCTAGGAACCTCTGAATTAGGCTTCAGACTTTATCTTCTCAACTTGACCAGCCTATGCAGCCCACCCGGGGACGCCAAAAAAATGTTAAGATATAAGAGGTCAAATTAAAAAGAAACCTCCATTAACAAATAAAAACTTTTACCCAAAGTTTTGATATAGTTTGGGCTGCCTCGGGTGATCAAGCAAGAAAGAAAAAAAGGAAAGACAAAACCAGCGGCTACACTTTGTAAAGCTCTTCTGCTCTACTCTACTACTACTACTTTATTTGAACAGCACGGCTAATTTATATACATCCAAAGGAAATTTACATAATAATTTATACATTCAATAGAAATCTACATTCCAAGTCATACATTCAAAAAGATATTTACATACTATATGTCATGACTTTTAACACCAACAATGGCAGCTACTCTGGCTACTAATTCTGTCAGGAATCACATTTAGCAGAAGTCTATAAATTTAGTCATTTGGAACTTGGTCAAGAACTGTGGAACAAAAGCGATCTTACGCATTGTTATTTAGATTTTATATATATATAAAGAGACAATGGTCGCCTCTCCCGCATATACGAGTATATATGCCATTTTATAATTTTACTTCCAAAATCTGAATTGCATTAATATATAATAGAATATTTGACATCAAATTTCTTGTTGTATTATATACCATAAAGTGTTCTATTTCAAGAATTATTCGTAGGGCAATCATACACTTGGGGTGATCCCGAATAAGGAAAGATAATTAAATTTTAATACATTTTTTTTTATAAATAACGTACGCACTCGGGGAAAAATAATCTCGAGCGTTGCCCGGGTTTATCCGAAGGGCCTGTGAAGAAGCATTAAGAGAATAGATAGTGGCTTTAAAATTTCATTGGGTATATTATGCTTTCCAAATAAGAAGCATTTTAACTAAGGTTAAGTAAAATAACTTTTAAGACGGGTCCATTTATTCTAATATTATACTGCATATGTAACACGTATTTATTACAAACTCACATGACTACATGAAAGTAAATAATGTAGGATTGTTTTTTTATGTGAATAAGTGTAGATTATTTTGAAAGATAATGTGATATCTTGACATCACTAGATGTGACGTAGGCGCCGCGCCGACGCGGGAACCAAATATGATAACTTGGATCTAATTCCAAGCATATCACCAGATCAGACTTCACCTGATTGGCAGGTACCGCACTACTTTCATTACGGGGATTTACCAGGTTTCCCGAAGGTCTGAGTTTAGCATCAGATGCTTTTCAATGGTATTTATGTGAACTTCTGATGGAAATTTTAAAGGTGTAAGTTGTTACTTCGATGAAATAATAATTCGTAAAACCAGCACCGAATATCATGATGAAATGTTAAACCAAGTTCTGTCTAGACAAAGAGAAGTCAACCTAATGTTAAATGACACAATCACGGACACATAATTGATAATAATTGAGTTCATCTAGATTTGGTGAAGCCTCTCTCACGTGCCCCTCCTCTCAAAAATAAGACTGGTCTTTAATTCTTAATCATAATGATAAACTGATTCCAAAAATGCATTCCTAACAAAAGTACAATTCTGTAATCTTCCCAAAGGTTGCTGAAGAAAAGCGTTCCGTTTAAGTGGGGAGGAAAACAAACAAAAGCATTGCAAATAATGAAAGACTCTCTTTAAAAGTGACAAGTTTTTGTTCTATTTTGTCCAAAATTGCTTACGGTTATACAACTGATGCATATCATAACGGCATAGGATGCGTATTTTTAGAGTAGTAAGAAAAGGCCAACGAGCACATTGTGACGTGTGTTTCAAAAACACTTTCTGAACACAAAAGGAAGTATTCAATCGTCGAAAAAGAAGCCCCTCGCTCGTGTTTGGAATTGTGAAACGTTTAGAAGATGGGTCTGGGTTCGAAATTTACTCTTAGAACGGATCAATCCTCTCTAGCGACATTACTTACAACTTAAGACAACGATAGCGTAGAACTGAGAATTGCAAGATGGTCAGCAAGGTTCAGGAACTTTGATTACAACATCGAATACGAAAAAAAAAAAGATAACGCGTAGCTTGATTATCTTCCCAGATCATCGCTATCTTCCCATGAGGACTATGATACTGAAGTTGATCTCGTTGCATTAATATAATTAAGACATATTCGCTACCATGTTCACTGTACCCTATAATTGTTGCCTTGAACTGATAAACCATGGAGATTAATAATGAGTCTGCACAACAGCTAAATAAGTACTTCAGATTAAGAAAGGATCTTTCAGTTAGTTACCTGATCTTGAATGAAAAGGTAAAAATTCTGATACCAGTATCTCTACGAAATAAAATATTATCCTTTTCCCCATAAAACTCATCAAGAATTTTCAGAACTAAGTAAAGGTTAAAAGGAAGCTATTGGAGACCCGGAATTGATAAAGATGTGGAAGAAAACTTAGTAACCAATTGCTGGGCATGTAAGAACCACGACAAGAGACTAAAACCTATTCGAGTTTCCTTAACTTCTGTTGAAACGTCGTTAAAGCCCTGGACTAAACTAGGTTTTGGACATAGAAGGATATAGTTTTCTAACACTTTTATTGACCACATATCTAAATGGCCAAGAAGTCTTCTGTACGAATAAAACTACTTCTGAAGTGATAATAGACTTTTTGTAAAGTCACCGACAATGTACCACCCTTTATTTCTGAGGTGTTTGAGTATCTTCTTGTGAGGAAGGTCATTATGCATATACGAACTGCTAATTATCACCACACACCGTTACGAGACAAAGAACTTCAGTTCTGCTCCACGGAAGAACTTTGAGAATTTTGGTGCACGTGTTCTCGATAAGTAAGTTCGAACAAAAACACCAGAGGAAGCTCGCTGTCAGAAAAGACAAGAGCCCCAGTGAAAGCGAATGCTGTGGCCCTGATGTACAAGTGAGAGACCAAGTGATCCCGTCGTGAAAGGACGTTCCAAGTTCAGAGGGGCCATTCACCATAACTAAAAAACTGCGGCGATTTACATTTGTGCTATCAGATGGTAAAGTGTGTAATACTCGCAGACTCGACATACATCAGAAGTGTGCCGTGACCTATACCAATCCTGACACCGGGCATTGCTTAGAGTGCATCCCACCCTAGGTTTAGATGACAACTTCAACCAGTAGTGCACCTCACCTCCTGACAGTTCACCAATCGATTCGCGACTAAGGTCCAAGTGTTCCAGGAAAGGAGGAAGATGTGGTGTCGTGACGTCATTGGGTGTGAACGTAGTAGCCGCGCCGACGCGGTAAACAAAGAATATAAGAAGATAAGAAAAGGCTGTCTTCCTTGCCAGTCGTAGTTATCCATAGCAATGGGTATTATTTTTAGTTATTTTAAAATAAAATAAGTTACCTCTTTTAACCTAACTATTGTCCTTTCTCATTGGAGTTACCAAAACACAACAGAAACATAATTAGCGCTAAATAAAATAATGATAATAATTAAAATTATTTTCACAAATATGGCGCTATAAGTATTATGTTAATTGATATACTTTTCCAAAATAAGTTGTCTTGCTTATTTCTGAGCAATAATTATCGTGAATTGGTATATCTAGCATATAAAATATATAAAGTTCAAGATATATGTTTCCTTGCTTCTCAACCGACCATACTGTAGATAAGTTGATCGGTTTGTTTTGATCAATAATCGATATCCGAGCCCCAATATCCTGTTTGGGTAGGCAGGTGGAAAAATTCTTGTTTTAGCGATTGTCCAGAATATTCCTTTATTAACAATATCCAAATGTATATTAAGGAGTGCTCATAGCTGCTTATGTGAGTTATAGTTTCACATCACGTATTGACATGGTGCATACTCCTGCAACGATCAATGTCAAGTAAATTCGTTACAGGACCCAAACATTTTAAAACCATTAAAAATTCTGTTAGGATACGAACCTGTAGTTTTCTGATCCTTGCTTAGGCGCGTTATTCTTTGCGCCACGCCAATCATGTTCTACATTATATATATATATTAAATATATGAGAATTCTAAACTATTATAGACGCGTATAGGATTATTTAAAGAATTAAACAACTTTCGCCATTTTAATCTACCATACCGCTGTTATATTGCATTTTCGTTTTTTTTTAAATAGTTATACTGATACTAGACTCTTGGAATGAGTATTTCAAATAAACTATAAACATAAGCTTTGAGGATAGTAGAATACATACAATTATTAATATATTGAATTTTCATTACAATAAGGCCAGTAGACAATTGTTTTTTTTTTTTTTGCTTATCCCTAGTACACAGAGAACAGGCCATGATAATCATGGTGGGTAGTTAGCGACTACGTTTACTGTAAGCGCACCACATGTCTACACATGTGAAAAGCAGTTCGACTTCGCACTTACAAATGTCTCAGAGCCCCGTTTGGTTACTAGCACTCGCTGGTGGGGTTGGACTTTTGCAAGAATCGGGGGGCCATTGGAGCAATTTTTTTTTTAAGAAAAAAAGTGTCCAATGCGGGAATCGAACCCGCGTCGTAGTGGTTGAAAATCAAACGGTTTAAACAGCCTTCCACCGCCGCCCAGAAAATTGTTTAGTTATTAAAAGTATCATACGAGTCTATAATAGTTTAGAATTCTCATAATAGATGGCGCGCTAATGTATACCATATTATACTTATCATAATAAAAGACTCAACTTGATGTTTGAGGAAGAGCGATTGCTCGAAGCATCCTTTATCCTTATATCTATAAAAATGAAATCCAAAATCGATGTTTGTTATCGCGTTGCGCAAAATCTACAGAATCAATCATTATGAAATCCTTATATCTATAAAAATGAAATCCAAAATCGATGTTTGTTATCGCGTTGCGCAAAATCTACAGAATCAATCATTATGAAATCCTTATATCAATAAAAATGAAATCCAAAATCGATGTTTGTTATCGAGTTGCGAAAAATCTACAGAATCAATCATTATAAAATTTCGCATGTAGGTAGCTGAATATTTCGTTTAACATATAGGCTATTCAAAAAACTAAAAAAGTTAATGTGCCTTTTCAAAATATATAAAACCAAAAAGCGTTAGTTCCAGCCTTTTACCGCTTGGGCGCAGCACTGGTCGCGACGATAAATGAATTTGATTGGTTAATAATTAACACGTGGTTTGTTTACACGATGAATGTTAGTTTGTTCACACGATAAATGTTTTTAAAAGGAAATATTATCCAATCGCCGTGAAACTTTAGGAAGTTATTTAATATACTACTGGGAAGATTTCTGGTTTGAATTAGATTTGAAATAAATTTTCTTTGCAATTTTATTTGCAAATTTCTACTTTCACTCGCAAGCAGCGCCTCTCGCGGAATCTGGTGAAATTATATTTATAAATTGTAACAATGCTTAAAATGTGTTCCAAGTATAATGAACTTAATTTAAAAATTTAGTAAAATAATATTCTAATGCCGTTAAAAAACTTGGCATCTTAATATTAATATATATTTAAATGAAATATTGTCACGTTTTTGTGTTATATGTTAAAATGTAATTTGAAAATATATTTTTACATTGTTCATTTAATTTGCTGTTGTTTTATAATAATGATGATGCAAATTTAATTGTTGTTGTTTATTATCGTTTGTTTATACGTATAAAAATTACATTGTATGCGATGATGATAACAAAAATGAATTTTTAAATTAATATACATAATTAATTGAGAAAAAAAGAAATAATTAATTATCAAATTCACAAAAGTGAAAATATCTTATGTAAAATATTATAAATGTTTTAATAAAATTATGTGCTTCAAAAATATATTTAAACGCATATAACAATATTTATATTTATATACGTTTATAAACAATATATAGGTGGATTGGATGTGTTCAAGAATCGTTTTAACAAATGTTCGTTAGGCAAACTTTTACTCGAAAAAAAAAAACCGGGCGAAGCCGGGTACATTCGCTAAATACAGTTATTTACAAGTCTTCGTTTGTGGCAAGATATTATTCCTTCAACTTAAAATTACCGAGTGGACCAATTAATAGTGATTTTTTTCAACTTATCGAGTATTTTTCAAGGGACTGTGAAAAAATTATCGAGAGTATAGACAAGTATAGATTCAGTAGGGATTGGATGTTTTCCAGAATCGTTTTAACAAATGTTTATTAGGCAAACCTTTACTCATGTAAAAATCGGGCGAAGCCAGTAACATATATATATGTTTGTCGGCTATGCACGCCCTCAATATGTAACTAATCTCGCTGAAATTTGAACAGGACAAAGAGTTAAATCTAGAAGAGTTTTTATGTCTCACTTTAACTAAGAAAAATTATAATTAACCAAGTACTGAGCAACACTATCTATTTAGTCAGAAATGATAATGACAATATTGCTGTATAATGCCTGATTGACATAAACAAAATATTTAGGGGAATATTCACTAAAGCAGTCCACGGGTGGAGCCGATTAATAAATTTAAGTAGGCAAGAACAAAATTCTACCAGCGAAACATTCACACGAGCAGAAAACACACGAAGCCAGGTCATCTCTATATATAAAATATCGTTTCTCGGCTTTTTGGCTAAGATCGTGTAGTTTATCTCTAGATATTTTTTATTTATATATATATTTTTTAAAATGTATTCAGTAGTAAGAGTGGTTATATTTGTTCGAAAAAATATTTTATATCCTTCCTTCCTTTCCTTATCCTTTCCTTTATATATATAAAATGAAATCCAAAATCAATGTTTGCTATCGCATTGCGCAAATTCTACGTAATCAATCATTATGAAATTTCGCATGTAGGTAGCTGAAGATTTCGTTCAACATATAGGCAATTCAAAAAAACTAAAAAGTTAAAGTGCTTTTTTTTAAATGTTAAACCAAAAAGCGTTAGTTCCAGTTTTTTATCGCTTGGCACCGCACTGGTCGCGACGATAAATGAATTTGATTGGTTAATAATTTTACACGTATTTTTGTTTACCACGATGAATGACAATATCTTATTTAAAATTTAATAAATGTTTTTAGGAAAATTATATCTCAAAAATATATTTCAACGCATATAACAATATTTATATATGTTTTAAATCTATATATAGATGGATTGGATGTTTTCTTGAATCGTTTTAACAAATGTTCGTTAGGCAAACTTTTACTCGGATAAAAACCGGGCGAAGCCGGGTACATTCGCTAAATACAGTTATTTACAAATCTTCGTTTTTGGCAAGATACTATTCCTTCAACTTAAAATTACCGAGTGGACCAATTAATAGTGATTTTTTTCAACTTTTCGAGTATTTTTCAAGGGATCGTGAAAAAATAATCGAGAGTATAGACAAGTATAGATTTAGTAGGGATTGGATGTTTTCTAGAATCTTTTTAACAAATGTTTATTAAGCAAACTTTTACTCGAGTAAAAATCGAGCGAAGCCAGTAACATATATATATGTTTGTCGGCTATGCACGCCCTCAATATGTAACTAATCTCGCTGAAATTTGAACAGGACAAAGAGTTATATCTAGAAGAGTTTTTTTGTCTCACTTTAAATGAGAAAAATTATAATTAACCAAGTACTTAGCAAAAATATTTCTTTAGTCAGAAATGATAATGACAATATTGCTGTATAATGCCTGATTGACATAAACAAAATTTTTAAGGGAATAATCACTAAAGCAGTCCACGGGCGGAGCCAAATAATAAATTTAAGTAGGCAAGAACAAAATTCTACCAGCGAAACATTCACACGAGCAGAAAACACACGTAGCCAGGTCATCTCTATATATAAAATATCGTTTCTCGGCTTTTTGGCTAAGATCGTGTAGTTTATCTCTAGATATTTTTTATTTATATATATATTTTTAAAAATCTATTCAGTAGTAAGAGTGGTTATGTTTGTTCGAAACAAATATTTTATATCCTTCCTTCCTTTCCTTATCCTTTCCTTTATATATTTAAAAATGAAATCCAAAATCAATGTTTGTTATCGCATTGCGCAAATTCTACATAATCAATCATTATGAAATTTTGCATGTAGGTAGCTGAAGATTTATTTTAACATATAGGAAATTCAAAAAACTAAAAAAGTTAATGTGCTTTTTTTTAAATGTCAAACCAAAAAGCGTTAATTCCAGTTTTTTATCGCTTGGCACCGCACTGGTCGCGACGATAAATGAATTTGATTGGTTAATAATTTTAGACGTATTTTTGTTTACACGATGAATGACAATATCTTATTTAAAATTCAATAAATGTTTTTAGAAAAATGATATTTCAAAAATATATTTCAACGCATATAACAATATTTATATAAGTTTTAAATCTATATATAGATGGATTGGATGTTTTCTAGAATCGTTTTTAACAAATGTTCGTTAGGCAAACTTTAACTCGGGTAAAAACTGGGCGAAGCCGGGTACATTCGCTGAATACAGTTATTTTTACAAATGTTCGTTTGTGGCATGATGCTATTCCTTTAACTCAAATTACTTAGTGGTCCAATTAATATTGATTTTTTTCAACTTGTCGAGTATTTCTCAAGGGACCGGGAAAAAATATCTAGAGTATAGACAAGTTTAGATTCAGTATAGGGTTTGGATGTTTGCTAGAATCGTTTTAACAAATGTTCGTTAGGCAAACTTTTACTAGGAAAAAACCAGCGAAGCCAGGAACATATATATATGTTTGTCGGCTATGCACGCCCTCAATATGTAACTAACCTCGCTGAAGTTTGAACAGGACAGAGAGGTAAATCTGGAAGAATATTTTTCGCCTTTTAACCAAGAAAAATTATAATTAACCAAGTACTGAGAAACAATATATTTTTAGTCCGAAATGATGATGACAATATTTCTGTATCATGCTTGATTGACATAAACAAAATTCATTAGGGTATTATTCACTAAAGCAAACCATGAGGGAAGCCAGATAATAATTTTCAGTAGGCAGGAACAAAATTCTAACAGCGAAAAATTCATTCGAGCAGAAGACTCACGAAGCCAGGTCATCTCTATATATAAAATATCGTTTCTCGGCCTTTTGGCTAAGATCATTTAGTATATCTTTAGATATTTTTATTTATATATATATATTTTGAAAAATATATTCAGTAGAGAGAGTGGATATGTTTGCTCGAAAAATATATTTTATATCTCTATATATATATAAATGAATGTTTGTATATTTGTTTGTCTGTCTGTATGTCCGGTATACAAATTCGCAGTAGTTCACTAATTCAAACAAAAAATTTCCATACATAGGTAAAAAAATACGGGGAAGACGATAGGCTATTAAAAAATATATATATAAAGCAATTATTAAAACTATATATTTTTTGTCAGAAAATGATGATGACGATATTGCTGTATCATGTTTGATTATCAGATACAACATTATATCGGGAAAAATTCCAAAAAGCAGAGACCACGGGTGAAACCAGTTCATTATTTTGTACGCAAGAACAAAATTCTAACAGAAAAACATTCATTCGAGCAGAAAACAAAAGCCAGATCATCTTTCTATAAAAATATCGCTTCTCAGACACAAAGTTTGGAGCGGGACGTTTCACAAGAGTGACAATCCACGACGCCAATTTATAATTGTAACGAATAGTATTTGAATAAAAACATTTAATCGGGTAAAACCCGGGCGTTGCCCGGGTCATTCGGCTAGTATTATATAAATATATAATGTAACGAATATTATCATCATTATTATCATAATATTCTGTGTGTTCCGGAATATTATTATCAATAATATTCGTTAGGAAACTTCCATTCGGATAAAACCCGGGCGAAACCGGGTGCACATCCGCTAGTATTATACTACTCTGACCAAAAAGTTTCGACACTTTGCTCATAAGTTAAAAAAAAACTTTATTATTATACAAAATTCAAATTGTCTCCTTCAAAGTAGTCCCCGTTGGCCGCGATGCACTTCAACCACCTTTTTTTTCCAGTCGGCAAAACACCTCTGATAGTCTGTTTTCGGGAACGCCTTCATGGCCTTCTTCGATTCCACTTTGATCTCTTCTATGCTCTGAAATTTCTGACCCTTCAACTTTTTTTGAGCTTTCCAAAAAGGAAGAAGTCGCAGGGGGCCAAATCGAGACTGTAGGGGGTTGGGGGAACACAGAGGTTGAGTGGTCCTGCAGGAACTTCGAGATTTTGAGAGCTGTGTGCGCCGGCGCGTTATCGTGGTGGAGAATCCACGACTTGCTCCTCCACAGCTCCGGCCGTTTTGTCCTTCATTATCGATTTAGTCGACCCGAATGATATCCCTGCTTCTTCGGCGACCTCCCTGACAGTTATTTGTCGGTCTTCATGCACCAGTTCCAACACCTTGTCCACTTTTTCAGGCGTGGTTGATGTGGACGGTCTCCCGGAACGCTCGTTGTCGGCGGTCTCTTCTCGACCCTCCTTGAAGCGCTTGTACCACTCGAAAACTCGTCTTCGGCTCATGACGGCATCCCCATAGGCTGTTTGCAACATCCAAAAAATTCCGGTACCCTTGAATCCGTTTTTTCACACAGAACTTGATGCAAATTCGTTGATCCTCCATTTCGGTGACTAACGAAATCGAAGCACAGGAAAAATGGCTTCACTTCGAACAGCAGCTGCTCGCGCTGTTCTGGCGCGTGATTTTTGAAAATCGGCAGGTATCCAAGCCAAGGGAGACGCTTGCGTTTGCCACAAACCGGGAGAAAATATATTGAGTTTTCAGGATTTTATGAGCAAAGTGTCGAAACTTTTTGATCAGAGTAGTATATATATATTATATAAAAATGAATAGAGATTTGATTTTCTGCTTGATTTTAGATCATGTTGAGGATTATGGTATGGTAATGCATATTGATTGATAAAAGTAATGCCTGGCTTATAAGGCGAGAAGAATAAGACAAACAAAATATTATTTATATAATGTATAAAGATTTGATCCGGCCATCGGGGAAGAGAAAATATCTTTATTTTTCGGGGCTGCTAACCAAAATGAATGATTTTTGAGCCCCGATGGACGCATAAAGCGGAATATATACAAAGCACAGTTGGAGGGGCCTGGGGATGGGTGGCCAGGGGATCATCGCCAGGTGAGGCCAGAAGAGCCGGGATGTAGAGGAGGACCAGGGGGGGGGGGGGGGGGGGGGGGCAGGGTGGTGATCCGCGGAGTTCAAGGGGTGGCAGAGAAGGGTTCAATGGTGTTGAGCCCAGGGGTGACCGTGGAGAGCAGACATACCGCAATGATTAAAGTATATGATTTTTTAAAACCAAAAGGTGTAGCAGGCAGACAAGCCGCAATGCACAATATCAAAGTACCAAGGTGCTGCATGCAACCAAGGCTGTTCAAGAAGGTTAGATTCCCCAGGTCAGGGAAAATAAAAGAAAGACAGCTGTTGTTTAAATAGGAATATTAGATAAAGCGAGAATGATTCAGCAACTGATGGGAAAAGATAGATTTTTATTTTTGTAAAAATTAATAAATAAAAGTTTTAGATAAGATTACTGGTGAGGGTACCAGTGCTAATACAACCAACCAGAAAAGAACACCATAGATTGCATAGCGCGTTCAAATGGGTCGCTGCGTAAGTCGATTTCTAGAGCAGCCCGCGCCATCGAATCGCCAAACCATTTGCCCTCTGTCCTTGGGTTACAGAGACAGCGTGAGGGGCGATCACATACGCAGGGCAGGTCGCGAAACCGATCTTGAACAGCGGCACATGCCAGAGTTACGTCTACGAGCGGCCGCCAATAACCGGTGTTAACCATGAGGTGAGGAGTCCGAGTCACTTAGGTGATCGGAATCCTCCGCGCGGACGCGTGGCTTAAGTCTATCAGAGGCCTTTAGGAACTCCAGGCAGCCTCGCCAAGTGCTCCTGTTGAAAATAAAGTCTTTGAGTGACCGCGGAGTGTACCCTAATTCTTCTGCACAGGTGGAAAGAAGGGGGAAACTTAGGGCATCAAGGCTGCTGCACTCAAGCACGATGTGAGACAGAGTTTCTTCCCTGTCAGCGTCGCAGTAAGGGCAGGAAGGATCATCAATGACGCCTATCCTGTGGGCGAAACTGTCCGTCCACGTGTGTCCCAATAGCAGGCCAACCACAATGTGCTCGCTAGGGACGATGTACGCATACCTTTTGTCTGAAAGACTCATTGGAGTAAGGCCAAAGCGGGTGTGGATAGAAGGAGCTAGAGAGAGGAATCTGCTTTCCCATGCTTCACGCGCCCGGCCGTAGATTGCCGATTTTACAAACGACAAAGGAGCGAGTTTGTAACAGCTTGGGTCAGCAGACAATCGCGAAATCAGTAGCAGAGCTCTGTCGATAAGGTAATTACCAGCCTTAGAGTTCAGAACTGACTTCACGTCTGAGAGGTTGTTAAGGAAGAATCCTAAGGTTAGATGATTTGGTAAAGTGGTTGCGTTTTCAAGTGCCTTGACCAATCCAAGGGCTTCCGCCTGAAAGACAGAACAATGAGGGGACATAACATGAGATTCACGTATTTCAGGTGTACAATCGAGACAAGAGAACCTGTACACGCCGGTGCCAACTCCATCTCTGGTTTTGGAACCATCTGTATAGTATGCCACGTGGAAGAAAAGAGCAGGAATATTACTGGGAGCGGAGTAATAGGGGGGGGGGGGGGTAAGGGAGAGGATGTGGAAAGGAAGGAGGCTCGAGTGGAATTTCAGCGTCAACGAATCTATACTTTTTAAGGTATAGCCCAGTTTTAGCCGAGATTTCCAGATCGAGAGGAAGGACTCTAGAGAGGGAGATAAGAGCAGCGTTGCTGGTTGATCTGAAATCTCTACAAACTCTCACTAGGAAAGGCCTTTGAGCACTCAGTAGAACATTTAAGGAGCGTTGAGAAAGATTAGGAAACCATACCGCCGAGGCATAAGCAATGGCCGGAACAACCACTGGCAGATACAGGGTTATCAAGGCGCGGTAACCAAAACCAAAGTTGAGATTAGCGGCTGCGGTCAAACGCGGCAACATGCCGCGGCCCTTGGCGCAGACTTCAACTACGTGCTGGTAGAAAGATAGACGTTGATAAAATCTCACTCCCAGCACCTTAATTGAGTCGCACCATTGGATTGGCCGTCCGTGGGTAACCAGATCCCGGGCGGTTCAGGCAGTCTCCCGTGTGGTCTGAGGAGAACCATAGCCTGGCACTTCCCCACGCTGAGTTCCAGTTTATGCAAACTGCACCACCTAGCGATCATATCTATGGTGTGTTGGGCCGCGGGAAGTTGACTAGGTCGGCATCCCGAGACCACCACGACCAGATCATCCGCGTAGGCTTGCGGGAAAACATTATTCCTGTAGTGCAGCGTGAGGAGTTCGTCAAAGACAATATTCCAAAGGAAAGGGCCGAGAACTTAACCCTGGGGACATCCTTTGGAAATTCGTCTCGACACAGTACAACCATTCATAGACAGTCTCACAACACGGTTACATAGAAACTAGTTTATCAGGTGATAAATGTTTCTGGTACAAATGCTTTTGTGCAACGCACTCAAGATAATGGAGTGGAGCACGTTGTCAAAAGCGCCTTTAACATCAAAAGAAAGAAGACAAGATTTCCTATTTTTAATCGTCCGGGTTATAGTAGATTTTAGATTTAAGAGTGCGGCTGTAGTAGATATACAAGGCTTAAATCCGAACTGGTTTGGAGGCGCTTTATACATCCTATCGGCCATCCACGACAGCCTAGCAAGAATTAGACGCTCAAGGATCTTGCCCAAACCAGGCAGCATCGTGATTGGACGGTGTGATGCGAGAAAGTCCTCCCCACTTCGCTTGGGAACGAGAACGACGTCCTTCAGCTTCCATGTAGATGGAAAGTGGCCAGTGGTTAAACACTTCTTGAAAATACTTAGAAAAAACGTCCGAAAATGATCAACTAGTTTTACGATAAGAAGAGGTGGCATGCCATCACTACCAGGAGAAGAAGATAAGTGCACCTTATCCGCTGTCAACAACAATTCGTTATCTGTAAACAAAGGGTCGTTATCAGATAACGATGTGATTACTTTGCTTAAATCTTTGTGTTCTAACATGGTATCGGGCGGGACGCGGCCGAAATAGTAATCTAATACGTGATTTAATGTGTCCCGCGGACCTTCAGTGAAGCCGCTACCAACTGGGAATGCTGAGAGGGGTTTGCGCTTAAAATTTCCCTTGATGAAACTGTAGATTCCACCCCAAGGGCTGATTTCGCAACGCGAGCAGGCTGCCCTCCATGCTTCTTTCTTAACCAGTCTCCTCGCACGGCGATATCTTGCCATTCAGTCTTTTGTAAAAGACCTCCAGCACACCCTTAACGACACCGCGTGCCTTTATAAAGGCCCGCTGTGCCTTTTGAGTGGCCCTTTTGAGAGGATACAAATCAGATTTCCACCAAGAGATGAACTTGAGGTATTTATCACTTCTGGGACGGGATGGAATGGTGTTTAGACATGTGTGAAAAATCTCTTCGCCGAGTAAATTAATTATGAAGGATGAGTCACGCACGTTTTCTAAAAAAAAAGATAAATATTTTCTATTTTTTGGCTGAAATGTTCAAAAACTCTATCCCAGTCAGCGCGACCAAAGCTGAAGTATATTTCGCTAAATTTATATAATTTAAATCTGGTGTTGTCCTGTGAAGAGGGAGCGAAATTTAGGTTAAAGACGAGGCGTTTGTGGTCAGACAACTCCTGGTACTCAGGATGCCAATCGGTAACGCTATTTACAAGGCCAGCACTACAGCAAGTGACGTCGATGGAAGAAGAGCGGTTGCCTTCCTCCCACGTCACCGCGCCGTGAGTGTTGAGCACATGCAAATAGTTGGCATCTATAAAGTGTTCAACTAGATCTCTCTTAGGTGAGTGATGCCTGAGGAGCAGAGGTTTATCCGACCACCTAAAAGATTCAACATTTAGATCGCCGCAAAAAGATGACCTCGTCATAGTTCGGAGAATTAAGGCTATAATTTATCTTATCGAGAAGAGGGGAGGGGTCACATGATGGAGGAAGGTAAACATCACAAAGAAGAATACATTTACCACTTAATTCACACATGACAAACACGACATTAACACTGGACAAATTAGACAAATGGACAAAGTTAAGGCTAGGATTTACTACAATGACCATAGCTTCCAACCCAGAGTTTGTAATAGGGCCATAGCAAACTCTGTTAGATGGGAATGACAGCGATGGGATTTTGCCGCGCGCGGCTGGGAGCTCTTGTAAAAGTAGTAAATCTATGTTCTCCTCACGACCATCATTCTATACTGAATACAAACAAGGCTGAGAGCGTCTTATATTGATTTGTAGGCACTTGAAAACATTCATTTGACCATCAACTTATTGAACTGATCCTGGGCATCTCGCATGTGCTTGCACATCATGGAGTTGGCATTGTGCTTGGCACCGCACCTGTGACACTTAAGCACGCTTTTATTTTCAAAGGCAGTGGTAAAATGTGCACCTGCACAATTGGCGCACTTGGGCGCTCTTATGCACTTTTTACCATCAGTGTGCGTCCTGTTAGAGAGGCTACCGCAGATACAACTTGGGAAGACGCGTTTCGCCCGGGCGAGCCTGAGGGACAGGAAGTCAACAGTGACGCGGCAGCGTGCAAGGAGAGCTTCCTCGATACCCTTAGTGACCTCTATGATAGCGGTGGAAGGCGAACCTTCTTTCCTAATCAATTTAACCAGCTTCAAGAAGAGAGAAAGAGCCGCCGCTGTTATTAATTAACTGCGGGGCTATCACAGGGTTTTCCATCAGGTCAGATTCAGATTTTTCGACAGGGATGCCGAAAATTGCCAACCTGGGCCTGATTGTCGGGTTTGGTAGGACTTTAAGTCCGTCAATGTTGGCGGTCTTAATTCCGCCCACAAACCTCTTTGATTCTGCAGAATTGGGAAAGTGAAGGACAATTTTTTTGTCCTTCCCAGTTACCGCCGTCACATCACAACTCTTCAATTGTGGAGTCTTGGCAATTTTGGCTCTGATGGCCTCGAAAGATAAGTTGTCTGAGGCAATTTTTACATGGTTTACACTGTTCTTTAACGTCTGCGCGTAGGTTGAACGCGCTGGCACTCTAGGGTGTACAGTTGTGGGTTAGTTGGGCCTAAGTTGGATAGTAGAAGTATCTGGTTGGGGGATGATTTTAACGGGTTTAGGAGGTGAGGGAGGCTTGGCCTTCGGGGAAGAGAAAATATGGTTTTACGGGCTACTAACCAAAAGTTATGATTTTTGAGCCCAAGCGCGATGTCAGGTGACAAGGGACCCTAGGATCTGGCGGCAGGAGATGTGTCGCAGGGGTAGTGGAAACTTTGGGCAAGCAGGGGAACAGCGCCAGGGTGCAGTGAGGCAGGAGCATTGAATTGGCCAGGAATCCAGTAGAAGTGGCAGATGGAATTGGAGGCAGAAGGTCCTTGAAGTCTAGAACTTGAGGGCCCTAGACTTCAGGCTGGGGCAGCTTGAGGCTCTCGCCTCGTGCTTGTCAGGAAGGCCCTTGGAGCAGCAGTTGGCACATTTGGAGGTGCGCTGGTCAGCAATGGATGGGCAAGCGCGGCCTTCATGGCCGTCTTGACCGCAGTGGAAGCACTTAGGAGCTCTGGAGCATTGGGCAGAGTTGTGGCTGAAGCCACAACAGCGGAAGCAGACGCGGGCGCGGATGGACTCCTCGAAGTTGAGGATTACTCCATCCATCACGATTCTCCCGCGAACGCCCAGGGCTCTAAAGGTCTTGAGGTCCACCTCGATGAAGGCGGTGCAGGTCCCGCTTCTGGGTGCAGAACGGTGCGCCACGCGCACTACCTTGTCCCCAGGAAGTTTTCTAACAGCAGCGGTTTCCAGGAAGGTCTCCTCAATTGTGGAGTTGGATGTCTCCTCATCCACTTTAAAGAGGCAGATCTGTGGCAGGATCTCCTTCTGCTAGCGGACCTTTATTCCATTCAACTTGCTGGCCAGGGAGGTTGTCACCTCAGGGATGGTGTCAGGATTACTGAAGTGGAGGACCAGCTTCCCCTTGGTGTGCAGGGAGGCCCAAACGCCTTGGGGGAGAGTGTGGGCAGCGCGGACAGCTTTTAGCATCTCCCTTGGGTCAGCCTGTGGGTCATCAAAGATGACCACTGTGTGGGCCGCCGATTTTTCTCCGTGGAGGATCACTTGGGCGGCCGCAGGCTTGGATACGCGGGAAGGCGCAGGTTTTGAAGGACCATTCAGGTTTGTCCTCTTTGCAGGCGGGTTGGGAGCCTCAGACTGCTTCCTTTTGAATGGAGCAGGAGCAGGCAAGGTGGAGGCAGGCTTCTTGGCAGGGAGAGCAGCAGGAGCAGGAGTGGCGGGCTTGATTGGGTCAGTCTGGGAGATGGTTTTCTTGCAGGAAGGAGCAGGGCAGGTTTGAGTGCCGCGGCAAGCAGTCTTGGGCTTGTTGGCCTCCTCAATTTCGTCCAACTCTGCGAAGGACTCGAGGGTGTCAGTGAGGTTCTCTACTTCGGTAGCGAGGGCCTTGATCATTTCAGTCCGCGAGGCGATGAAGCGGTTCAGGTCCTCATGCAGGGATTCCAGGGCAGGATGGCCAATGGAGCTCAGGATGCTGCAGTTGCGTGAGATCACCATCTCATCTTCCCTCTCCAGGTCGGCGACGTTCACGATGGGCTTGTAGGCCTTCTTTTTCTTCTTGGCAGGATTCATGTATAAACAATGCCATCGGGGAAGAGAAAATATGGTTTTAACGGGCTACTAACCAAAAGTTATGATTTTTGAGCCCAAGCGCGATGTCAGGTGGCAAGGGACCCTAGGATCTGGCTGCAGGAGATGTGTCGCAGGGGTAGTGGAAACGTTGGACAAGCAGGGGAACAGCGCCAAGGTGCAATGAGGCAGGAGCATTGAATTGGCCAGGAATCCAGTAGAAGTGGCAGATGGAATTGGAGGCAGAAGGTCCTTGAAGCCTAGAACTTGAGGGCCCTAGACTTCAGGATGGGGCAGCTTGAGGCTCTCGCCTCGTGCTTGTCAGGAAGGCCCTTGGAGCAGCAGTTGGCACATTTGGAGGTGCGCTGGTCAGCAATGGATGGGCAGGCGCGGCCTTCATGGCCGTCTTGACCGCAGTGGAAGCACTTAGGAGCTCTGGAGCATTGGGCAGAGTTGTGGCCGAAGCCACAACAGCGGAAGCAGACGCGGGCGCGGATGGACTCCTCGAAGTTTAGGATTACTACATCAACCACGATTCTCCCGCGAACGCCCAGGGCTCTAAAGGTCTTGAGGTCCACCTCGATGAAGATGGTGCAGGTCCCGCTTCTGGGTGCAGAACGGTGCGCCACGCGCACCACCTTTTCCCCAGGAAGTTTTCTAACAGCAGCGGTTTCCAGGAAGGTCTCCTCAATTGTGGAGTTGGATGTCTCCTCATCCACTTTGAAGAGGCAGATCCGTGGCAGGATCTCCTTCTGCTGGCGGACCTTCATTCCATTCCACTTGCTGGTCAGGGAGGTTGTCACCTCAGGGATGGTGTCAGGATTACTGGAGTGGAGGACCAGCTTCCCCTTGGTGTGCAGGGAGGCCCAAACGCCTTGGGGGAGAGTGTGGGCAGCGCGGACAGCTTTTAGCATCGACCATCGGGGAAGAGAGAGAGAGAAAAAATATCTTTATTTTACGGGGCTGCTAACCAAAATGAATGATTTTTGAGCCCCGATGGACGCATAAAGCGGAATATATACAAAGCATAGTTGGGGGGCCTGGGGATGGGTGGCCAGGGATCATCGCAAGGGATCCTAGGATCTGGCAGTGGAGGTGTCATCGCAGGGGGGAGGAAGCTGGAGAGGTCAAGGAAACAGCGCCTTGATGGGTGAGAAGCCTGGATGGAGGCCAGTTGAGGAGGCAGGAGGTCCTGGAAGCCTAGAACTTGAGGGCTCTAAGCTTCAAGATGGGGGCAGCTTGAGGCTCTCGCCTCGTGCTTGTCTGGGAGGCCCTTGGCACAGCAGTTGGCGCACTTGGAAGTGTGCCAGTCGGCAACTGAGGGGCAGGCACGGCCTTCATGGCCGCTTTCACCGCAGTGGAAGCACGTGGGAGCTCTGGTGCATTGGGCAGAGTTGTGGCCGAAGCCACAACAGCGGAAGCAGACTCGTGCGCGGATGGACTCCTCGAAGTTGAGGATCACACCATCCACCACGATCCTTCCACGATTTCCCAGAGTTCTGAAGGTCGTGAGGTCCACCTCGATGAAGGCGGTGCAGGTCCCGTTTCTGGGTGCAGAGCAATGCGCCACGCGCACCACCTTGTCCCTAGGGAGTTGGCTGACAGCAGGGGTTTCCAGCAGCGTCTCTTCAATGGTGGAGTTGGATGTTTCCTCATCCACTTTGAAGAGGCAGATGCGAGGCAGGATCACCTTCTGTTGGCGGACCTTCATGCCATCCAGCTTGTTGGCCAGGGAGGTGGTAACAGCTGGGATGGTATCGGGGTTGCTGGAGTGGAGGACAAGCTTCCCTTTGGTTCGCAGGGAGGCCCAAACGCCTTGGGGTAGAGTGTGGGCAGCGCGGACAGCTTTAAGCATTGCTCTTGGGTCAGCCTGTGGGTCATCAGAGATGACCACTGTGTGGGCCGCCGATTTTCCCCATGGAGGACCACTTGGGCGGCCGCAGGCTTGGGGACTCGGGAGGGCGCAGGTTTTGCGGACCATTGAGGTTGGTCCTCTTTGCGGGCGGGTAGGGAGCCTCAGGCTGCTTCCTTTTGGTTGGAGCGGGAGTGGCGGGCTTGGTGGGGTCAGTCTGAGTGCTGGTTTCCTTGCAGGAGGGAGAAGGGCTGGTTTGAGTGCTGTGGCAGGCTGTCTGTGGCTTGAATTCGTCCAGTTCCTTAAAGGACGCGAGGGTGCCAGAGAGGTTCTCTACCTCGGCAATGAGGGCCTTGATCTGCTCAGACCGTAAGTTGATGAATTCCATTAGGCTTTGGAACAGGTAAAATCGGGAGGTAGGGTAAGTATTCTGTATTTTCTGCTCGAAGTTCTGCTTCACCTCTTCGTTCTCCATCTCCAGTTGGGCGAGGGTTACGAGGGGCTTCTCGGCATTCTCGGCATTCTTCTTCTTCTTCCTAGGAGCCATGGCAGGAGCAAATTGTTGTGACCAACGATCTAACGTATATTGGTATAATTAGAAGATCTACTAGATATATATATATTTGGCCAACGGGGAAGAACAACAATAACCTCTACTGACAATCGGGGAAGAGAGAGAGAAAATATCTTTATTTACCGGCTACTAACCAAAAGTTATGATTTTTGAGCCCAAAATCGATGTCAGGTGGCAAGGGACCCTAGGATGTGGAAGCAGATGTTTCGCAGGGGTGGTAGAAACGTTGGGCAAGCAGGGGAATAGCGCCAGGGTGCAGTGAGGCGGGTGCGTTGAATAGGCCAGGAATCCAGGAGAAGTGGCAGATGATAATGGAGGCAGAAGGTCCTTGAAGCCTAGAACTTGAGGGCCCTAGACTTCAGGATGGGGCAGCTTGAGGCTCTCGCCTGGTGCTTGTCAGGAAGGCCCTGGGAGCAGCAGTTGGCACATTTGGAGGTGCGCTGGTCAGCAATGGATGGGCAGGTTCGGCCTTCATGTCCGTACAATCGGGGAACAACAACAATGAGTTTTTATAGGGTAAGCGTGACCTCTAGCGGTCGATTTAACATAGTATTTGTATCTATGAAATATAATTTTTTTTTTAATAAAATAATATTTTAATATAACATATATATTTATAACTAGCGGATGTACCCGGCTTCGCCCGAGGTTTTACCCGAGTAAAGGTTTGTCTAACGAATATTTGTTAAAACAATTCTTTATAAACTTATAAAAAAAAGATATATTTTGATAATTTGAAACTCATAAATTTGAATCTCCCGATAAAGTGAACATTTTTTGCCGGTCCCTGTGTGCCTTATCATCCTGAATTTTGTCTTTCCTAATTTACTACATTACAAAATCATCGTTTTATCTAGTGAACATTTTTTCCTGGTCCCTTGAAAAATACTCGATAAGTTGAATAAAATCAATATTAATTGGTTTCCTCGGTAATTGGAAGTTAAAGGAATAGTATCTTCGCCTTGAATTGTATCATTATTCTTGTCTCAAATAAATTGCCGTGTCATCCTGAGATAATCTTACTTTTGATTAATAATCCTTAAGATAATAAACTTAGTGATAATAAAACTTATAGATAAAAAACTTGTTATCATCGTCGCAAGTGCTTGCGAGTTAAATCTACAAATCTGCAAATAACTCTAAGGATATTCAAGATATTCAAGAAATTATTTTTCAAAAACCTTCCCGGGGATATACCTAATAATATCCCAAATTTTCACGGCGATTGGATGTATGTTTTTTGAATCTATAAAGTACACACAGACAGACATTCAATTTTATATATATATATAGATTACACCTATCCCCCGATTTACACGGTAGATACGTTCCTGAGAAAAACCTGTGAATCGGGGGATAGGTGTACACAGAAATAAAAATAAAATGCATTGACAGGTTAAAATATGTAGTCAGCACATAAGCTGGGGATTCCTCGTGAGATGTGTACACAGCGCATGTGTTCAGTCACAGTAGCATTTAGTATAGTGCGATAAAAACAAACAAAAAAAATATTTGGAAAACCGTGTAAATGCGAAAACGTGTAAAACAATTACCTTGTAAATCGGGGGATAGGTGTATTTATTCTGTCATCAAAATTTATTTCCATAGTTCATTTAAAATACCCACTCCAAGAGTATCACTATAAGAGGAAAACCGAAATATGCATGTTTTATTTACCATATCGGACGCGTTATCCCAGCTTGGGATACTTGAGCATAAATATATTTTAGCAGCTCATATACAATTCAATAAACAAGACTAAAAACAAAATTAAAACTGAAAGGTTGGTTTTCTCAAACAGAAAATCAAATCTAGAATGAATTCACGAAAAATATTTAATTTTACATAGGTGTCTTTATTATATACAAATTCGCACATTTCTCCGATGGGATAAAAATAATTACTTCTGTAGCTGTGAAAAATGGACATTCTATCAATAAATGTATTAAGTCTTGATATTTCTTTTCACAGATGTAGCTAGGATCATCCATTGCCCAGAAAAATGCAATGTAACAGCGTTAAGATAGATTGAACTGGCGAAGCCGCCGGGAGGGTTCACCACTTTCATTCCACTGCCAGGCCCACTTATTAATTTTTCATTGCAATAAGGGCAGTAGAAAATTGTTTAATTTTATACGAATCATAAACACGTCTATAATAGTTTCAAATTTTCATAACAGATGGCGCGCTAATGTATTATATATATATGTATATGTGATGATTTAAGACCATGGAATTGTTGTAAATAGTCCAGATATCTACTACCACATGTTCCACCACGTGACTGTATATAACTTCTTATTTACTGCAAATAGAAAGCCTCAACTAACATCAATCTGTACCGCGTAATAATCTAATAAAGTATAGCAACTGTACAGATAGAAGGAATGGAGCATAACAGGAGAAAATTAAGGTTAAAACTAATCAGGTTTAGGTGAGAATAGAAGAAGGCCTAGCAAAACCCAGTCCAACTTTTACGAGGTCGTGGCCCTCCTGGATAATAAAACTTTCCCCCCCCCCTGTTTACGTCAGAAAAGGGCAGCGACCTGTTCGGACCCGCTCAGCTATAAAAAGGAGGTCCCGATCCTCAGTTAGTCAGTCCTT
This sequence comes from Cordylochernes scorpioides, assembly GCA_030710605.1. Lineage (NCBI taxonomy): Eukaryota > Metazoa > Arthropoda > Arachnida > Pseudoscorpiones > Chernetidae > Cordylochernes > Cordylochernes scorpioides. Next base: position 43,017,288 of record CP092869.1, on the reverse strand, counting down.
AGTTAGTCGTCGTTCCCGTCCCAGTGCACCGGACGCTCCGATCCCAGGTAAACCCTTTCCTGCTAGAATTCTCCTCATCCCATTCCTTCTTGACGTCAGACGCTTCTTAGTGGAATCTCTGTTTGTTTATTTCACCTTTGGCCCAGCTGTGTCGCCTTCCACCACGACTGCACGGTAGAGTTGACATCGAGGTTCGTCTAGCATCAGGTAACACTGGTCCCAGAGGTCCCAAGATATCACAGACTCCCCCGTCCGAAGAGCCGACAGGATTGTGGACGCCAAGGTACAAGTAAGCAAGTAGACCACTGTCTGTACAGAAAGATGGAACAGGGAAGCGAGGGGAATCCAAAGGAGCCAATGGAGTCCGATCCCGACTACGAAAGTGGCGAAAACACCACTTTTCCAAAGAAAGAAACCACCCTCGGTAGGACGCAGGAAGTTCCCCCCAGCCACGAGGACGCCACGCCCCCGCCGCCGGTATCAGATGTCCTGGGGAGGTTGACGACGACGCTACATCAGCTTTCTGCCGTGACCGGACTATCGCGAGAGGTGAAACTACCGCGCTACGATGGTTCGTACGAGGCGCAGAGCTTCTTCACCAAACACGACGCCCAAGCAGATCGGGCCCAACTACAATACTCTACAAGACTGAGAAAGCCACCAAACCTCCTGCAAGCACCCCTCCGAGTTATCAACACGCGAGCGTATGTTACCTGCTCCCCCGACCACCTCTAAACCACGAGCCCAGCGCAAGCAGTGAACTCTTAACTGTCCCAATGAACCTCCAACCATGGCACAAGACCAGGACTGTTCTGACATACAAGGCAGCACAACAGTAGGTTCCTCCATACATAATTTTTGTTGAACAATTGCTCGTTCGAGCTGAACTGTCCAATAA
>CP092869.1:42898213-43016290 GCA_030710605.1 Cordylochernes scorpioides | reverse complement strand
GCGCGGAAAACCTAGGCCATGTTTCACATGTAAAATTTAAGGACCGAATACAGTTACAGTACCACAATCGAATAGTAAGATAAGGGTGATTTTTTATGGGTTTGATGAATTAGTCGTTAAGACGTACGCATGCAGGATAAATGAGGGCGAAGATCAGTGACCAGAAATCAAAGTTTTAATGGAGTCGTCAGGGGCTTAGCGAGAAAAAGAGTAAAATAAAAAAAAAAGATGTGCCAGCGCGTGGCATGAGAGTGCCCTGGAATATATAAAAAAATACAATTTGCACGTATCCAAGCCAGAAGTTGGGATAGGTAAATCTGGGGGACGGTGTGTCAATATTGTTAATTACGAAATCAAAGTAGGTCAAGTCTAGCCTGCGAAGGAGTTAAAAGTTCCTGCGGAAAAGGGTTAGTATTTATCAAGAAGTAACCTTTAAAGTGGTTGTTTAAGAGGTTATTGAAGATTGCCCTGTTTTTAGATCATGTTTTTTAGTTTGATTATAAAATAATATATCATTGAGATATGAAATTGCGAAATTAAGGCTTTGCATATAGCGTTAAAGGATTTGAAAAATCGAAAATAGAATTGCGAAGTTAAAGGCAAAGAAATCTTTAAAAAAAAAAAAATAGTGATGACATGATACAAAGATTAACACACTACAGCAGCATATAAGGGGTAATAGAAAGTGAAAATATTAAATGAAAAAAATAAGCAGTAATATACTCGATAGCATTGACATGGTAGCGGAAGATGAAACAATGTAAATAACATCTAATTTATAAAGTGAGAGAAAATATAAAATGACAAAATGCAAATTAGTGATATATAAACATGAAATAAAACTTGAGATTATTAGATACGAAAGATAAAATATAAAGTTGATTATAAAATAGAGTCATAAAGCAAAAGTAAATAAGCTTTGGTGAAAAAAATAAAATAAAATGACACTAATCTAAACTGATTGGTTGACGTAAAAAAAAATTATAAGAGCTAGATAACGATTATATAAAGGATATTTAAAAAAATGGTCATCGAGAAAGAAGAGCAAGTAAGATTATATATAGAAGTTTGTATATCGAGAAAGAATGGAAAGTTGTAGGCCAAATGTATGTTCCTGTTTTTAGGATGGGTAGAGAGAGCTTTAAATTGTCCTCGATTGATATCTTTGGTCTTGTTGGCCTAAGTTGTTCTAACTTATCGAATTTGTTTTATGTTTGACGCGACTCGTGGATTACATTGTTTCCAACTGTGAAACTTACTGAGTCCTAATGTTGTCGATTTTTTGTTCCCTGCGCCACGTTTAGGTGAAAACGTGATTCTTCCTAATGCGGCATTTATTCTGTGTGTGCAGGAGGAAACACGGCGATCTATTCTAACCGATTAAGGGTTGTTGTTTTTTTTTTTTTAAACATGTGTGGGTGTGTGTGATTTTTAGGTAAAATGTTGTCCTTGGTTCTAAGTGTCGATGTTAAGTGGACAAGTTAATCGAGGGCGAGAGAATCTAGACCTGGGGTTTAGAACGGTATATATTAAAAGGCATGCACTAATATTTAATTTAATAGTGGCGAAAGTTCATTAGAGAACACGGGGTGACGAGCGGGCTGTGGCAATAAAATGTCGGCTGTTTGTTAGTTCGGTGTCAAATGGACATGGGGAATATTTTTATCGCATCCCAGAAGTGGAGGGGGGTGGCTATCTAGGTCAGAGGCTCCTTTCGGGGCAGCTTGCTTTCTTCCAACTTATTGGAAGATATCACTATAGTATTCTTCTTGGTAATATTTATTGGAAGATCTCTGCAGTAAGGTGCAGAAAAGGGGCTGAGCAAGTCGGGGGTATAAGACGGGATTTCTGAGCGTCAAATATTGTGGGACATAAATGGCCAAAATTCTATTAAGTGTACATCAGGTGTTACGCGAGGTGTTGGAATTAGAGGCTGGGGCGCGAGGAATAATATATCTTCTGTATAGTATTTAAGTTTGTTCACATGAACTGTATCATCTTCTCTATTTAGGGGTCGATTGGGTCTGTTAATTGGGACTACGTTCAGAGATATTATTTCTATAATTGTAAACACAATAGCGTTTTGATTTGTCACGTTTGGTGACAAGCGGTGACGTTATGGGTATTGGTGACGTTATGGGATTGACATAGGGAGATACAGAGGTTGTAATTATCCTGTGTTCAAGCATATGTTCGATTTGTGTTTGTATTTCAAGTTGGTCATTTAGGGGGTACGCGATAAGGGACGTAAGGCAATTACCTTGTCCGAAGTAGTATTGATTTTTACGGGAGGTATTTTAAGCCTAGGGACGTCGTATTTATTGGCGGCGAAAACGGGTGTGCAAATTGATGCCAGTAACCTTGTGTAAATTATAGGGACAGTGACCTAGGTTACTTGTGTCCAAAGATATGCAAGAGGAGGACAAGAGGCGTTGAAAATAGGATTAGGAACTTTAAAATGAGGTTAAATAAGAGTGTTGGAGTTCACCACGTGTGAGCAACCCGTTCCAGGATTAGAAGATTTAGCAAATGGGACAGTTGTATTAACCTGTCCATGGGACACGTGTTGCTTGCACGAGGTGAATTGGTACAAGGTAGTTGGTAGTGGTACATTATCTTGATACAGGAGTAGCTGAGGACAGTTTATAATTAGTAGAAATCTTTTTATGGAGTTAAGGGATAATATGCCAAAAGGCAAGGGGGTATCTATGATATGGAATTTTAGGTTCTGCGTTATGTTACCTATTTTTACGTTTAAAAAGATATAACCTATGGTGAAAATATTGTTAGCTATGGCGTTAATAGTTAAGTTAAAATGGGTGGGACAGGTATTTTCTTTTGCAAATTGGTTTCTATTATTTTAAAAGTATTCCGACTAATTATATCGATAGATGCTCCTGTATCAAGTAGTAGAGGTAGGTTTACATTATTGGACAGTTCAGCTCGATCGAGCAATTGTTCAACAAAAATTATGTATGGAGGAACCTTACTGTTGTGCTGCCTTGTATGTCGGAACAGTCCTGGTCTTGTGCCATGGTTGGAGGTTCATTGGGACAGTTAAGAGTTCACTGCTTGCGCTGGGCTCGTGGTTTAGAGGTGGTCGGGGGAGCAGGTAACATACGCTCGCGTGTTGATAACTCGGAGGGGTGCTTGCAGGAGGTTTGGTGGCTTTCTCAGTCCTTGTAGAGTATTGTAGTTGGAGCCCCGATCTGCTTGGGCGTCGTAGTTGGTGAAGAAGCTCTGCGCCTCGTACGAACCATCGTAGCGCGGTAGTTTCACCTCTCGCGATAGTCCGGTCACGGCAGAAAGCTGATGTAGCGTCGTCGGTCAACCTCCCCAGGACATCTGATACCGGCGGCGGGGGCGTGGCGTCCTCGTGGCTGGGGGGAACTTCCTGCGTCCTACCGAGGGTGGTTTCTTTCTTTGGAAAAGTGGTGTTTTCGCCACTTTCGTAGTCGGGATCGGACTCCATTGGCTCCTTTGGATTCTCCTCGCTTCCCTGTTCCATCTTTCTGTACAGACAGTGGTCTACTTGCTTACTTGTACCTTGGCGTCCACAATCCTGTCGGCTCTTCGGACGGGGGAGTCTGTGATATCTTGGGACCTCTGGGACCAGTGTTACCTGATGCTAGACGAACCTCGATGTCAACTCTACCGTGCAGTCGTGGTGGAAGGCGACACAGCTGGGCCAAAGGTGAAATAAACAAACAGGAGATTCCACTAAGAAGCGTTTGACGTCAAAGAAGGAATGGGATGAGGAGAATTCTAGCAGGAAAGGGTTTACCTGGGATCGGAGCGTCCGGTGCACTGGGACGGGAACGACGACTAACTAAGGACTGACTAACTGAGGATCGGGACCTCCTTTTTATAGCTGAGCGGGTCCGAACAGGGTCGCTTGCCCTTTTCTGACGTAAACAGGGGGGGGGAAAGTTTTATTATCCAGGAGGGCCACGACCTCGTAAAAGTTGGACTGGGTTTTGCTAGGCCTTCTTCTATTCTCACCTAAACCTGATTAGTTTTACCTTAATTATTCTCCTGTTATGCTCCATTCCTTCTATCTGTACAGTTGCTATACTTTATTAGATTCTTACGCGGTACAGATTGATGTTAGTTGAGGCTTTCTATTTGCAGTAAATAAGAAGTTATATACAGTCACGTGGTGGAACATGTGGTAGTAGATATCTGGACTATTTACAACAATTCCATGGTCTTAAATCATCACATATACATATATATATAATACATTAGCGCGCCATCTGTTATGAAAATTTGAAACTATTATAGACGTGTTTATGATTCGTATAAAATTAAACAATTTTCTACTGCCCTTATTGCAATGAAAAATTAATAAGTGGGCCTGGCAGTGGAATGAAAGTGGTGAACCCTCCCGGCGGCTTCGCCAGTTCAATCTATCTTAACGCTGTTACATTGCATTTTTCTGGGCAATGGATGATCCTAGCTACATCTGTGAAAAGAAATATCAAGACTTAATACATTTATTGATAGAATGTCCATTTTTCACAGCTACAGAAGTAATTATTTTTATCCCATCGGAGAAATGTGCGAATTTGTATATAATAAAGACACCTATGTAAAATTAAATATTTTTCGTGAATTCATTCTAGATTTGATTTTCTGTTTGAGAAAACCAACCTTTCAGTTTTAATTTTGTTTTTAGTCTTGTTTATTGAATTGTATATGAGCTGCTAAAAATATTTATGCTCAAGTATCCCAAGCTGGGATAACGCTCCGATATGGTAAATAAAACATGCATATTTCGGTTTTCCTCTTATAGTGATACTCTTGGAGTGGGTATTTTAAATGAACTATGGAAATAAATTTTGATGACAGAATAAATACACCTATCCCCCGATTTACAAGGTAATTGTTTTACACGTTTTCGCATTTACACGGTTTTTCCAAATATATTTTTTTGTTTGTTTTTATCGCACTATACTAAATGCTACTGTGACTGAACACATGCGCTGTGTACACATCTCACGAGGAATCCCCAGCTTATGTGCTGACTACATATTTTAACCTGTCAATGCATTTTATTTTTATTTCTGTGTACACCTATCCCCCGATTCACAGGTTTTTCTCAGGAACGTATCTACCGTGTAATCGGGGGATAGGTGTAATCTATATATATATATAAAATTGAATGTCTGTCTGTGTGTACTTTATAGATTCAAAAACATACATCCAATCGCCGTGAAAATTTGGGATATTATTAGGTATATCCCCGGGAAGGTTTTTGAAAATAATTTCTTGAATATCTTGAATATCCTTAGAGTTATTTGCAGATTTGTAGATTTAACTCGCAAGCACTTGCGACGATGATAACAAGTTTTTTATCTATAAGTTTTATTATCACTAAGTTTATTATCTTAAGGATTATTAATCAAAAGTAAGATTATCTCAGGATGACACGGCAATTTATTTGAGACAAGAATAATGATACAATTCAAGGCGAAGATACTATTCCTTTAACTTCCAATTTACCGAGGAAACCAATTAATATTGATTTTATTCAACTTATCGAGTATTTTTCAAGGGACAGGAAAAAATGTTCACTAGATAAAACGATGATTTTGTAATGTAGTAAATTAGGAAAGACAAAATTCAGGATGATAAGGCACACAGGGACCGGCAAAAAATTTCACTTTATCGGGAGATTCAAATTTATGAGTTTCAAATTATCAAAATATATCTTTTTTTTATAAGTTTATAAAGAATTGTTTTAACAAATATTCGTTAGACAAACCTTTACTCGGGTAAACCTCGGGCGAAGCCGGGTACATCCGCTAGTTATAAATATATGTTATATTAAAATATTATTTTATTAAAAAAAAATTATATTTCATAGATACAAATACTATGTTAAATCGACCGCCAAGGTCACGCTTACCCTATAATAAAACTCATTGTTGTTGTTCCCCGATGGTCAGTAGAGGTTATTGTTGTTCTTCCCCGTTGGCCAAATATATATATCTCTAGTAGATCTTCTAATTATACCAATATACGTTAGATCGTTGGTCACAACAATTTGCTCCTGCCATGGCTCTAGGAAAAGAAGAAGAATGCCGAATGCCGAGAAGCCCCTCGTAACCCTCGCCCAACTGGAGATGGAGAACGAAGAGGTGAAGCAGAACTTCGAGCAGAAAATACAGAATACTTACCCTACCTCCCGATTTTACCTGTTCCAAAGCCTAATGGAATTCATCAACTTACGGTCTGAGCAGATCAAGGCCCTCATTGCGAGGTAGAGAACCTCTCTGGCACCCTCGCGTCCTTTAAGGAACTGGACGAATTCAAGCCACAGACAGCCTGCCACAGCACTCAAACCAGCCCTTCTCCCTCCTGCAAGGAAACCAGCACTCAGACTGACCCCACAAGCCCGCCACTCCCGCTCCAACCAAAAGGAAGCAGCCTGAGGCTCCCTACCCGCCCGCAAAGAGGACCAACCTCAATGGTCCGCAAAACCTGCGCCCTCCCGAGTCCCCAAGCCTGCGGCCGCCCAAGTGGTCCTCCATGGGGAAAAATCGGCGGCCCACACAGTGGTCATCTCTGATGACCCACAGGCTGACCCAAAAGCAATGCTTAAAGCTGTCCGCGCTGCCCACACTCTACCCAAGGCGTTTGGGCTCCGCGAACCAAAGGGAAGCTTGTCCTCCACTCCAGCAACCCCGATACCATCCCAGCTGTTACCACCTCCCTGGCCAACAAGCTGGATGGCATGAAGGTCCGCCAACAGAAGGTGATCCTGCCTCGCATCTGCCTCTTCAAAGTGGATGAGGAAACATCCAACTCCACCATTGAAGAGACGCTGCTGGAAACCCCTGCTGTCAGCCAACTCCCTAGGGACAAGGTGGTGCGCGTGGCGCATTGCTCTGCACCCAGAAACGGGACCTGCAACCGCCTTCATCGAGGTGGACCTCACGACCTTCAGAACTCTGGGAAATCGTGGAAGGATCGTGTGGTGGATGGTGTGATCCTCAACTTCGAGGAGTCCATCCGCGCACGAGTCTGCTTCCGCTGTTGTGGCTTCGGCCACAACTCTGCCCAATGCACCAGAGCTCCCACGTGCTTCCACTGCGGTGAAAGCGGCCATGAAGGCCGTGCCTGCCCCTCAGTTGCCGACTGGCACACTTCCAAGTGCGCCAACTGCTGTGCCAAGGGCCTCCCAGACAAGCACGAGGCGAGAGCCTCAAGCTGCCCCATCTTGAAGCTTAGAGCCCTCAAGTTCTAGGCTTCCAGGACCTCCTGCCTCCTCAACTGGCCTCCATCCAGGCTTCTCACCCATCAAGGCGCTGTTTCCTTGACCTCTCCAGCTTCCTCCCCCCTGCGATGACACCTCCACTGCCAGATCCTAGGATCCCTTGCGATGATCCCTGGCCACCCATCCCAGGCCCCCCAACTATGCTTTGTATATATTCCGCTTTATGCGTCCATCGGGGCTCAAAAATCATTCATTTTGGTTAGCAGCCCCGTAAAATAAAGATATTTTCTCTCTCTCTCTTCCCCGATGGTCGATGCTAAAAGCTGTCCGCGCTGCCCACACTCTCCCCCAAGGCGTTTGGGCCTCCCTGCACACCAAGGGGAAGCTGGTCCTCCACTCCAGTAATCCTGACACCATCCCTGAGGTGACAACCTCCCTGACCAGCAAGTGGAATGGAATGAAGGTCCGCCAGCAGAAGGAGATCCTGCCACGGATCTGCCTCTTCAAAGTGGATGAGGAGACATCCAACTCCACAATTGAGGAGACCTTCCTGGAAACCGCTGCTGTTAGAAAACTTCCTGGGGAAAAGGTGGTGCGCGTGGCGCACCGTTCTGCACCCAGAAGCGGGACCTGCACCATCTTCATCGAGGTGGACCTCAAGACCTTTAGAGCCCTGGGCGTTCGCGGAGAATCGTGGTTGATGTAGTAATCCTAAACTTCGAGGAGTCCATCCGCGCCCGCGTCTGCTTCCGCTGTTGTGGCTTCGGCCACAACTCTGCCCAATGCTCCAGAGCTCCTAAGTGCTTCCACTGCGGTCAAGACGGCCATGAAGGCCGCGCCTGCCCATCCATTGCTGACCAGCGCACCTCCAAATGTGCCAACTGCTGCTCCAAGGGGCCTTCCTGACAAGCACGAGGCGAGAGCCTCAAGCTGCCCCATCCTGAAGTCTAGGGCCCTCAAGTTCTAGGCTTCAAGGACCTTCTGCCTCCAATTCCATCTGCCACTTCTCTGGATTCCTGGCCAATTCAATGCTCCTGCCTCATTGCACCTTGGCGCTGTTCCCCTGCTTGTCCAACGTTTCCTACCCCTGCGACACATCTCCTAGCCAGATCCTAGGGTCCCTTGCCACCTGACATGCGCTTGGGCTCAAAAATCATAACTTTTGGTTAGTAGCCCGTAAAACCATATTTTCTCTTCCCCGATGGCATTGTTTATACATGAATCCTGCCAAGAAGAAAAAAAGGCCTACAAGCCCATCGTGAACGTCGCCGACCTGGAGAGGGAAGATGAGATGGTGATCTCACGCAACTGCAGCATCCTGAGCTCCATTGGCCATCCTGCCCTGGAATCCCTGCATGAGGACCTGAACCGCTTCATCGCCTCGCGGACTGAAATGATCAAGGCCCTCGCTACCGAAGTAGAGAACCTCACTGACACCCTCGAGTCCTTCGCAGAGTTGGACGAAATTGAGGAGGCCAACAAGCCCAAGACTGCTTGCCGCGGCACTCAAACCTGCCCTGCTCCTTCCTGCAAGAAAACCATCTCCCAGACTGACCCAATCAAGCCCGCCACTCCTGCTCCTGCTGCTCTCCCTGCCAAGAAGCCTGCCTCCACCTTGCCTGCTCCTGCTCCATTCAAAAGGAAGCAGTCTGAGGCTCCCAACCCGCCTGCAAAGAGGACAAACCTGAATGGTCCTTCAAAACCTGCGCCTTCCCGCGTATCCAAGCCTGCGGCCGCCCAAGTGATCCTCCACGGAGAAAAATCGGCGGCCCACACAGTGGTCATCTTTGATGACCCACAGGCTGACCCAAGGGAGATGCTAAAAGCTGTCCGCGCTGCCCACACTCTCCCCCAAGGCGTTTGGGCCTCCCTGCACACCAAGGGGAAGCTGGTCCTCCACTTCAGTAATCCTGACACCATCCCTGAGGTGACAACCTCCCTGGCCAGCAAGTTGAATGGAATAAAGGTCCGCTAGCAGAAGGAGATCCTGCCACAGATCTGCCTCTTTAAAGTGGATGAGGAGACATCCAACTCCACAATTGAGGAGACCTTCCTGGAAACCGCTGCTGTTAGAAAACTTCCTGGGGACAAGGTGTGCGCGTGGGCGCACCGTTCTGCACCCAGAAGCGGGACCTGCACCGCCTTCATCGAGGTGGACCTCAAGACCTTTAGAGCCCTGGGCGTTCGCGGGAGAATCGTGATGGATGGAGTAATCCTCAACTTCGAGGAGTCCATCCGCGCCGCGTCTGCTTCCGCTGTTGTGGCTTCAGCCACAACTCTGCCCAATGCTCCAGAGCTCCTAAGTGCTTCCACTGCGGTCAAGACGGCCATGAAGGCCGCGCTTGCCCATCCATTGCTGACCAGCGCACCTCCAAATGTGCCAACTGCTGCTCCAAGGGCCTTCCTGACAAGCACGAGGCGAGAGCCTCAAGCTGCCCCAGCCTGAAGTCTAGGGCCCTCAAGTTCTAGACTTCAAGGACCTTCTGCCTCCAATTCCATCTGCCACTTCTACTGGATTCCTGGCCAATTCAATGCTCCTGCCTCACTGCACCCTGGCGCTGTTCCCCTGCTTGCCCAAGTTTCCACTACCCCTGCGACACATCTCCTGCCGCCAGATCCTAGGGTCCCTTGTCACCTGACATCGCGCTTGGGCTCAAAAATCATAACTTTTGGTTAGTAGCCCGTAAAACCATATTTTCTCTTCCCCGAAGGCCAAGCCTCCCTCACCTCCTAAACCCGTTAAAATCATCCCCCAACCAGATACTTCTACTATCCAACTTAGGCCAACTAACCCACAACTGTACACCCTAGAGTGCCAGCGCGTTCAACCTACGCGCAGACGTTAAAGAACAGTGTAAACCATGTAAAAATTGCCTCAGACAACTTATCTTTCGAGGCCATCAGAGCCAAAATTGCCAAGACTCCACAATTGAAGAGTTGTGATGTGACGGCGGTAACTGGGAAGGACAAAAAAATTGTCCTTCACTTTCCCAATTCTGCAGAATCAAAGGGTTTGTGGGCGGAATTAAGACCGCCAACATTGACGGACTTAAAGTCCTACCAAACCCGACAATCAGGCCCAGGTTGGCAATTTTCGGCATCCCTGTCGAAAAATCTGAATCTGACCTGATGGAAAACCCTGTGATAGCCCCGCAGTTAATTAATAACAGCGGCGGCTCTTTCTCTCTTTCTTGAAGCTGGTTAAATTGATTAGGAAAGAAGGTTCGCCTTCCACCGCTATCATAGAGGTCACTAAGGGTATCGAGGAAGCTCTCCTTGCACGCTGCCGCGTCACTGTTGACTTCCTGTCCCTCAGGCTCGCCCGGGCGAAACGCGTCTTCCCAAGTTGTATCTGCGGTAGCCTCTCTAACAGGACGCACACTGATGGTAAAAGTGCATAGAGCGCCCAAGTGCGCCAATTGTGCAGGTGCACATTTTACCACTGCCTTTGAAAATAAAAGCGTGCTTAAGTGTCACAGGTGCGGTGCCAAGCACAATGCCAACTCCATGATGTGCAAGCACATGCGAGATGCCCAGGATCAGTTCAATAAGTTGATGGTCAAATGAATGTTTTCAAGTGCCTACAAATCAATATAAGACGCTCTCAGCCTTGTTTGTATTCAGTATAGAATGATGGTCGTGAGGAGAACATAGATTTACTACTTTTACAAGAGCTCCCAGCCGCGCGCGGCAAAATCCCATCGCTGTCATTCCCATCTAACAAGTTTGCTATGGCCCTATTACAAACTGGGTTGGAAGCTATGGTCATTGTAGTAAATCCTAGCCTTAACTTTGTCCATTTGTCTAATTTGTCCAGTGTTAATGTCGTGTTTGTCATGTGTGAATTAAGTGGTAAATGTATTCTTCTTTGTGATGTTTACCTTCCTCCATCATGTGACCCCTCCCCTCTTCTCGATAAGATAAATTATAGCCTTAATTCTCCGAACTATGACGAGGTCATCTTTTTGCGGCGATCTAAATGTTGAATCTTTTAGGTGGTCGGATAAACCTCTGCTCCTCAGGCATCACTCACCTAAGAGAGATCTAGTTGAACACTTTATAGATGCCAACTATTTGCATGTGCTCAACACTCACGGCGCGGTGACGTGGGAGGAAGGCAACCGCTCTTCTTCCATCGACGTCACTTGCTGTAGTGCTGGCCTTGTAAATAGCGTTACCGATTGGCATCCTGAGTACCAGGAGTTGTCTGACCACAAACGCCTCGTCTTTAACCTAAATTTCGCTCCCTCTTCACAGGACAACACCAGATTTAAATTATATAAATTTAGCGAAATATACTTCAGCTTTGGTCGCGCTGACTGGGATAGAGTTTTTGAACATTTCAGCCAAAAAATAGAAAATATTTATCTTTTTTTTAGAAAACGTGCGTGACTCATCCTTCATAATTAATTTACTCGGCGAAGAGATTTTTCACACATGTCTAAACACCATTCCATCCCGTCCCAGAAGTGATAAATACCTCAAGTTCATCTCTTGGTGGAAATCTGATTTGTATCCTCTCAAAAGGGCCACTCAAAAGGCACAGCGGGCCTTTATAAAGGCACGCGGTGTCGTTAAGGGTGTGCTGGAGGTCTTTTACAAAAGACTGAATGGCAAGATATCGCCGTGCGAGGAGACTGGTTAAGAAAGAAGCATGGAGGGCAGCCTGCTCGCGTTGCGAAATCAGCCCTTGGGGTGGAATCTACAGTTTCATCAAGGGAAATTTTAAGCGCAAACCCCTCTCAGCATTCCCAGTTGGTAGCGGCTTCACTGAAGGTCCGCGGGACACATTAAATCACGTATTAGATTACTATTTCGGCCGCGTCCCGCCCGATACCATGTTAGAACACAAAGATTTAAGCAAAGTAATCACATCGTTATCTGATAACGACCCTTTGTTTACAGATAACGAATTGTTGTTGACAGCGGATAAGGTGCACTTATCTCTCTTCTCCTGGTAGTGATGGCATGCCACCTCTTCTTATCGTAAAACTAGTTGATCATTTTCGGACGTTTTTTCTAAGTATTTTCAAGAAGTGTTTAACCACTGGCCACTTTCCATCTACATGGAAGCTGAAGGACGTAGTTCTCGTTCCCAAGCGAAGTGGGGAGGACTTTCTCGCATCACACCGTCCAATCACGATGCTGCCTGGTTTGGGCAAGATCCTTGAGCGTCTAATTCTTGCTAGGCTGTCCGTGGATGGCCGATAGGATGTATAAAGCGCCTCCAAACCAGTTTCGGATTTAAGCCTTGTATATCTACTACAGCCGCACTCTTAATCTAAAATCTACTATAACCCGGACGATTAAAAATAGGAAATCTTGTCTTCTTCTTTTCGTTGTTAAAGGCGCTTTTGACAACGTGCTCCACTCCATTATCTTGAGTGCGTTGCACAAAAGCATTTGTACCAGAAACATTTATCACCTGATAAACTAGTTTCTATGTAACCGTGTTTTGAGACTTCTATGAATGGTTGTACTGTGTCGAGACGAATTTCCAAAGGATGTCCCCAGGGTTAAGTTCTCGGCCCTTTCCTTTGGAATATTGTCTTTGACGAACTCCTCACGCTGCACTACAGGAATAATGTTTTTCCCGGCAAGCCTACGCGGATGATCTGGTCGTGGTGGTCTCGGGATGCCGACCTAGTCAACTTCCCGCGGCCCAACACACCATTGATATGATCGCTAGGTGGTGCAGTTTGCATAAAACTGGAACTCTAGCGTGGGGAAGTGCCAGGCTATGGTTCTCCTCAGACCACACGGGGGAGACTGCCTGAATCCGGCCCGGGATCTGGTTACCCACGGACGGCAATCCAATGGTGCGACTCAATTAAGGTGCTGGGAGTGAGATTTTATCAACGTCTATCTTTCTACAGCACGTAGTTGAAGTCTGCGCCAAGGGCCGCGGCATGTTGCCGCGTTTGGAACCCGCAGCCGCTAATCTTCAACTTTGGTTTTGGTTACCGCGCCTTGATAACCTGTATCTGCCAGTGGTTGTTCCGGCCATTGCTTATGCCTCGGCGGTATGGTTTCCTAATCTTTCTCAACGCTCCTTAAATGTTCTACTGAGTGCTCAAAGGCCTTTCCTAGTGAGAGTTTGTAGAGATTTCAGATCAACCAGCAACGCTGCTCTTATCTCCCTCTCTAGAGTCCTTCCTCTCGATCTGGAAATCTCGGCTAAAACTGGGCTATACCTTAAAAAGTATAGATTCGTTGACGCTGAAATTCCACTCGAGCCTCCTTCCTTTCCACATCCTCTCCCTTACCCCCCCCCCCCCTATTACTCCGCTCCCAGTAATATTCCTGCTCTTTTCTTCCACGTGGCATACTATACAGATGGTTCCAAAACCAGAGATGGAGTTGGCACCGGCGTGTACAGGTTCTCTTGTCTCGATTGTACACCTGAAATACGTGAATCTCATGTATGTCCCCTCATTGTTCTGTCTTTCAGGCGGAAGCCCTTGGATTGGTCAAGGCACTTGAAAACGCAACCACTTTACCAAATCATCTAACCTTAGGATTCTTCCTTAACAACCTCTCAGACGTGAAGTCAGTTCTGAACTCTAAGGCTGGTAATTACCTTATCGACAGAGCTCTGCTACTGATTTCGCGATTGTCTGCTGACCCAAGCTGTTACAAACTCGCTCCTTTGTCGTTTGTAAAATCGGCAATCTACGGCCGGGCGCGTGAAGCATGGGAAAGCAGATTCCTCTCTCTAGCTCCTTCTATCCACACCCGCTTTGGCCTTACTCCAATGAGTCTTTCAGACAAAAGGTATGCGTACATCGTCCCTAGCGAGCACATTGTGGTTGGCCTGCTATTGGGACACACGTGGACGGACAGTTTCGCCCACAGGATAGGCGTCATTGATGATCCTTCCTGCCCTTACTGCGACGCTGACAGGGAAGAAACTCTGTCTCACATCGTGCTTGAGTGCAGCAGCCTTATGCCCTAAGTTTCCCCCTTCTTTACACCTGTCAGAAGAATTAGGGTACACTCCGCGGTCACTCAAAGACTTTATTTTCAACAGGAGCACTTGGCGAGGGCTGCCTGGAGTTCCTAAAGGCCTCTGATAGACTTAAGGCCCACGCGTCCCGCGCGAGGATTCCGATCACCTAAGTGACTCGGACTCCGCACCTCATGGTTAACACCGGTTATTGGCGCCGCTCGTAGACGTAACTCTGGCATGTGCCGCTGTTCAAGATCGGTTTCGCGACCTGCCCTGCGTATGTGATCGCCCCTCACGCTGTCTCTGTGAACCCAAGGACAGAGGGCAAATGGTTGGCGATTCGATGGCGCGGGCTGCTCTAGAAATCGACTGTACGCAGCGACCCATTTGAACGCGCTATGCAATCTATGGTGTTCTTTTTCTGGTTGTTGTATTAGCACTGTACCCTCACCAGTATCTTATCTAAAACTTTTATTTATTAATTTTACGAAAATAAAAATCTATCTTTTCCCATCAGTTGCTGAATCATTCTCGCTTTATCTAATATTCCTATTTAAACAACAGCTGTCTTTCTTTTATTTTCCCTGACCTGGGAATCTAACCTTCTTGAACAGCCTTGGTTGCATGCAGCACCTTGGTACTTTGATATTGTGCATTGCGGCTTGTCTGCCTGCTACACCTTTTGGTTTTAAAAAATCATATACTTTAATCATTGCGGTTATGGTCTGCTCTCCACGGTCACCTCCTGGGCTCAACACCATTGAACCCTTCTCTGCCACCCCTTGAACTCCGCGGATCACCACCCTGCCGCCCCCCCCCCCCCCCTGGTCCTCCTCTACATCCCGGCTCTTCTGGCCTCACCTGGCGATGATCCCCTGGCCACCCATCCCCAGGCCCCTCCAACTGTGCTTTGTATATATTCCGCTTTAATGCGTCCATCGGGGCTCAAAAATCATTCATTTGGTTAGCAGCCCCGAAAAAATAAAGATATTTTCTCTTCCCCGATGGCCGGATCAAATCTTTATACATTATATAAATAATATTTTGTTTTGTCTTATTCTTCTCGCCTTATAAGCCAGGCATTACTTTTATCAATCAATATGCATTACCATACCATAATCCTCAACATGATCTAAAATCAAGCAGAAAATCAAATCTCTATTCATTTTATATAATATATATATACTACTCTGATCAAAATAGTTTCGACACTTTGCTCATAAAATCCTGAAAACTCAATATATTTTCTCACCGGTTTGTGCAAACGCAAGCGTCTCCCGTGGCTTGGATACCTGCCGATTTTCAAAAATCACGCGCCAGAACAGCGCGAGCAGCTGCTGTTCGAAGTGAAGCCATTTTTCCTGTGCTTCGATTTCGTTAGTCACCGAAAATGGAGGATCAACGAATTTGCATCAAGTTCTGTGTGAAAAAACGGATTCAAGGGTACCAGGAATTTTTTGGATGTTGCAAACAGCCTATGGGGATGCCGTCATGAGCCGAAGACGAGTTTTCGAGTGGGTACAAGCGCTTCAAGGAGGGTCGAGAAGAGGACCGCCGACAACGAGCGTTCCGGGAGACCGTCCACATCAACCACGCCTGAAAAAAGTGGACAAGGTGTTGGAACTGGTGCATGAAGACCGACAAATAACTGTCAGGGAGGTCGCCGAGAGAAGCAGGGGATATCATTCGGGTCGACTAAATCGATAATGAAGGACAAAAACGGCCGGAGCTGTGGAGGAGCAAGTCGTGGATTCTCCACCACGATAACGCGCCGGCGCACACAGCTCTCAAAATCTCGAAGTTCCTGCAGGACCACTCAACCTCTGTGTTCCCCCAACCCCCCTACAGTCTCGATTTGGCCCCCTGCGACTTCTTCCTTTTTGGGAAAGCTCAAAAAAAGTTGAAGGGTCAGAAATTTCAGAGCATAGAAGAGATCAAAGTGGAATCGAAGAAGGCCATGAAGGCGTTCCCGAAAACAGACTATCAGAGGTGTTTTGCCGACTGGAAAAAAAAAGGTGGTTGAAGTGCATCGCGGCCAACGGGGACTACTTTGAAGGAGACAATTTGAATTTTGTATAATAATAAAGTTTTTTTTAACTTATGAGCAAAGTGTCGAAACTTTTTGGTCAGAGTAGTATAATACTAGCGGATGTGCACCCGGTTTCGCCCGGGTTTTATCCGAATGGAAGTTTTCCTAACGAATATTATTGATATTAATATTCCGGAACACACAGAATATTATGATAATAATGATGATAATATTCGTTACATTATATATTTATATAATACTAGCCGAATGACCCCGGGCAACGCCCGGGTTTTAACCCGATTAAATGTTTTTATTCAAATACTATTCGTTACAATTATAAATTGGCGTCGTGGATGTCACTCTTGTGAAACGTCCCGCTCCAAACTTTGTGTCTGAGAAGCGATATTTTTATAGAAAGATAGATCTGGCTTTTGTTTTCTGCTCGAATGAATGTTTTTCTGTTAGAATTTTGTTCTTGCGTACAAAATAATGACTGGTTTCACCCGTGGTCTCTGCTTTTTGGAATTTTTCCCGATATAATGTTGTATCTGATAATCAAACATGATACAGCAATATCGTCATCATCATTTTCTGACAAAAAATATATAGTTTTAATAATTGCTTTATATATATTTTTTAATAGCCTATCGTCTTCCCCGTATTTTTTTACCTATGTATGGAAATTTTTTGTTTGAATTAGTGAACTACTGCGAATTTGTATACCGGACATACAGACAGACAAACAAATTATACAAACATTCATTTATAATATATATAGAGATATAAAATATATTTTTCGAGCAAACATATCCACTCTCTCTACTGAATATATTTTTCAAATATATATATAAATAAAAATATCTAAAGATATACTAAATGATCTTAGCCAAAAGGCGAGAAACGATATTTTTATATATAGAGATGACCTGGCTTCGTGAGTCTTCTGCTCGAATGAATTTTTCGCTGTTAGAATTTGTTCCTGCCTACTGAAAATTATTATCTGGCTTCCCTCATGGTTTGCTTTAGTGAATAATACCCTAATGAATTTTGTTTATGGTCAATCAAGCATGATACAGAAATATTGTCATCATCATTTCGGACTAAAAATATATTGTTTCTCAGTACTTGGTTAATTATAATTTTTCTTGGTTAAAAGGCGAAAAATATTCTTCCAGATTTACCTCTCTGTCCTGTTCAAACTTCAGCGAGGTTAGTTACATATTGAGGGCGTGCATAGCCGACAAACATATATATATGTTCCTGGCTTCGCTGGTTTTTTCTAGTAAAAGTTTGCCTAACGAACATTTGTTTAAAACGATTCTAGCAAACATCCAAACCCTATACTGAATCTAAACTTGTCTATACTCTAGATATTTTTTTCCCGGTCCCTTGAGAAATACTCGAACAAGTTGAAAAAAATCAATATTAATTGGACCACTAAGTAATTTGGAGTTAAAGGAATAGCATCATGCCACAAACGAACATTTGTAAAAATAACTGTATTCAGCGAATGTACCGGCTTCGCCCCAGTTTTTACCCGAGTTAAAGTTTGCCTAACGAACATTTGTTAAAACGATCTAGAAAACATCCAATCCATCTATATATAGATTTAAAACTTATATAAATATTGTTTTTATGCGTTGAAATATATTTTTGAAATATCATTTTCTAAAAACATTTATTGAATTTTAAATAAGATATTGTCATTCATCGTGTGAAACAAAAATACGTCTAAAATTATTAACCAATCAAATTCATTTATCGTCGCGACCAGTGCGGTGCCAAGCGATAAAAAACTGGAATTAACGCTTTTTGGTTTGACATTTAAAAAAAAAGCACATTAACTTTTTAGTTTTTTGAATTTCCTATATGTTAAAATAAATCTTCAGCTACCTACATGCAAAATTTCATAATGATTGATTATGTAGAATTTGCGCAATGCGATAACAAACATTGATTTTGGATTTCATTTTTAAATATATAAAGGAAAGGATAAGGAAAGGAAGGAAGGATATAAAATATTTTTCGAACAAACATAACCACTCTTACGTACTGAATAGATTTTTAAAAATATATATATAAATAAAAAATATCTAGAGATAAACTACACGATCTTAGCCAAAAAGCCGAGAAACGATATTTTATATATAGAGATGACCTGGCTACGTGTGTTTTCTGCTCGTGTGAATGTTTCGCTGGTAGAATTTTGTTCTTGCCTACTTAAATTTATTATTTGGCTCCGCCCGTGGACTGCTTTAGTGATTATTCCCTAAAAATTTTGTTTATGTCAATCAGGCATTATACAGCAATATTGTCATTATCATTTCTGACTAAAGAAATATTTTTGCTGAGTACTTGGTTAATTATAATTTTTCTCATTAAAGTGAGACAAAAAAACTCTTCTAGATATAACTCTTTGTCCTGTTCAAATTTCAGCGAGAGTTAGTTACATATTGAGGGCGTGCATAGCCGACAAACATATATATATGTTACCTGGCTTCGCTCGATTTTTACCCGAGTAAAAGTTTGCTTAATAAACATTTGTTAAAAAGATTCTAGAAAACATCCAATCCCTACTAAATCTATACTTGTCTATACTCTCGATTATTTTTCACGATCCCTTGAAAAATACTCGAAAAGTTGAAAAAAAATCACTATTAATTGGTCCACTCGGTAATTTTAAGTTGAAGGAATAGTATCTTGCCAAAAACGAAGATTTGTAAATAGCTGTATTTAGCGAATGTACCCGGCTTCGCCCGGTTTTTATCCGAGTAAAAGTTTGCCTAACGAACATTTGTTAAAACGATTCAAGAAAACATCCAATCCAT
The DNA here is from genome assembly GCA_030710605.1 of Cordylochernes scorpioides. Lineage (NCBI taxonomy): Eukaryota > Metazoa > Arthropoda > Arachnida > Pseudoscorpiones > Chernetidae > Cordylochernes > Cordylochernes scorpioides. Next base: position 42,997,262 of record CP092869.1, on the reverse strand, counting down.
CTATATATAGATTTAAAACATATATAAATATTGTTATATGCGTTGAAATATATTTTTGAGATATAATTTTCCTAAAAACATTTATTAAATTTTAAATAAGATATTGTCATTCATCGTGTAAACAAAAATACGTGTAAAATTATTAACCAATCAAATTCATTTATCGTCGCGAACCAGTGCGGTGCCAAGCGATAAAAAACTGGAACTAACGCTTTTTGGTTTAACATTTAAAAAAAAGCACTTTAACTTTTTAGTTTTTTTGAATTGCCTATATGTTGAACGAAATCTTCAGCTACCTACATGCGAAATTTCATAATGATTGATTACGTAGAATTTGCGCAATGCGATAGCAAACATTGATTTTGGATTTCATTTTTATATATATAAAGGAAAGGATAAGGAAAGGAAGGAAGGATATAAAATATTTTTTCGAACAAATATAACCACTCTTACTACTGAATACATTTTAAAAAATATATATATAAATAAAAAATATCTAGAGATAAACTACACGATCTTAGCCAAAAAGCCGAGAAACGATATTTTATATATAGAGATGACCTGGCTTCGTGTGTTTTCTGCTCGTGTGAATGTTTCGCTGGTAGAATTTTGTTCTTGCCTACTTAAATTTATTAATCGGCTCCACCCGTGGACTGCTTTAGTGAATATTCCCCTAAATATTTTGTTTATGTCAATCAGGCATTATACAGCAATATTGTCATTATCATTTCTGACTAAATAGATAGTGTTGCTCAGTACTTGGTTAATTATAATTTTTCTTAGTTAAAGTGAGACATAAAAACTCTTCTAGATTTAACTCTTTGTCCTGTTCAAATTTCAGCGAGATTAGTTACATATTGAGGGCGTGCATAGCCGACAAACATATATATATGTTACTGGCTTCGCCCGATTTTTACATGAGTAAAGGTTTGCCTAATAAACATTTTGTTAAAACGATTCTGGAAAACATCCAATCCCTACTGAATCTATACTTGTCTATACTCTCGATAATTTTTTCACAGTCCCTTGAAAAATACTCGATAAGTTGAAAAAATCACTATTAATTGGTCCACTCGGTAATTTTAAGTTGAAGGAATAATATCTTGCCACAAACGAAGACTTGTAAATAACTGTATTTAGCGAATGTACCCGCTTCGCCCGGTTTTTTTTTTTCGAGTAAAAGTTTGCCTAACGAACATTTGTAAAACGATTCTTGAACACATCCAATCCACCTATATATTGTTTATAAACGTATATAAATATAAATATTGTTATATGCGTTTAAATATATTTTTGAAGCACATAATTTTATTAAAACATTTATAATATTTTACATAAGATATTTTCACTTTTGTGAATTTGATAATTAATTATTTTCTTTTTTTCTCAATTAATTATGTATATTAATTTAAAAATTCATTTTTGTTATCATCATCGCATACAATGTAATTTTTATACGTATAAACAAACGATAATAAACAACAACAATTAAATTTGCATCATCATTATTATAAAACAACAGCAAATTAAATGAACAATGTAAAAATATATTTTTCAAATTACATTTTAACATATAACACAAAAACGTGACAATATTTCATTTAAATATATATTAATATTAAGATGCCAAGTTTTTTAACGGCATTAGAATATTATTTTACTAAATTTTTAAATTAAGTTCATTATACTTGGAACACATTTTAAGCATTGTTACAATTTATAAATATAATTTCACCAGATTCCGCGAGAGGCGCTGCTTGCGAGTGAAAGTAGAAATTTGCAAATAAAATTGCAAAGAAAATTTATTTCAAATCTAATTCAAACCAGAAATCTTCCCAGTAGTATATTAAATAACTTCCTAAAGTTTCACGGCGATTGGATAATATTTCCTTTTAAAAACATTTATCGTGTGAACAAACTAACATTCATCGTGTAAACAAACCACGTGTTAATTATTAACCATTCAAATTCATTTATCGTCGCGACCAGTGCTGCGCCCAAGCGGTAAAAGGCTGGAACTAACGCTTTTGGTTTTATATATTTTGAAAAGGCACATTAACTTTTTTAGTTTTTTTGAATAGCCTATATGTTAAACGAAATATTCAGCTACCTACATGCGAAATTTCATAATGATTGATTCTGTAGATTTTTCGCAACGCGATAACAAACATCGATTTTGGATTTCATTTTTATTGATATAAGGATTTCATAATGATTGATTCTGTAGATTTTGCGCAACGCGATAACAAACATCGATTTTGGATTTCATTTTTATAGATATAAGGATTTCATAATGATTGATTCTGTAGATTTTGCGCAACGCGATAACAAACATCGATTTTGGATTTCATTTTTATAGATATAAGGATAAAGGATGCTTCGAGCAATCGCTCTTCCTCAAACATCAAGTTGAGTCTTTTATTATGATAAGTATAATATGGTATACATTAGCGCGCCATCTATTATGAGAATTCTAAACTATTATAGACTCGTATGATACTTTTAATAACTAAACAATTTTCTGGGGGGCGGTGGAAGGCTGTTTAAACCGTTTGATTTTCAACCACTACGACGCGGGTTCGATTCCCGCATTGGACACTTTTTTTCTTTAAAAAAAAAATTGCTCCAATGGCCCCCCGATTCTTGCAAAAGTCCAACCCCACCAGCGAGTGCTAGTAACCAAACGGGGCTCTGAGACATTTGTAAGTGCGAAGTCGAACTGCTTTTCACATGTGTAGACATGTGGTGTGCTTACAGTAAACGTAGTCGCTAACTACCCACCATGATTATCATGGCCTTTTCTCTGTGTACTAGGGATAAGCAAAAAAAAAAAAACAATTGTCTACTGGCCTTATTGTAATGAAAATTCAATATATTAATAATTGTATGTATTCTACTATCCTCAAAGCTAATGTTTATAGTTTATTTGAAATACTCATTCCAAGAGTCTAGTATCAGTATAACTATTTAAAAAAAAACGAAAATGCAATATAACAGCGGTATGGTAGATTAAAATGGCGAAAGTTGTTTAATTCTTTAAATAATCCTATACGCGTCTATAATAGTTTAGAATTCTCATATATTTAATATATATATATAATGTAGAACATGATTGGCGTGGCGCAAAGAATAACGCGCCTAAGCAAGGATCAGAAAACTACAGGTTCGTATCCTAACAGAATTTTTAATGGTTTTAAAATGTTTGGGTCCTGTAACGAATTTACTTGACATTGATCGTTGCAGGAGTATGCACCATGTCAATACGTGATGTGAAACTATAACTCACATAAGCAGCTATGAGCACTCCTTAATATACATTTGGATATTGTTAATAAAGGAATATTCTGGACAATCGCTAAAACAAGAATTTTTCCACCTGCCTACCCCAACAGGATATTGGGGCTCGGATATCGATTATTGATCAAAACAAACCGATCAACTTATCTACAGTATGGTCGGTTGAGAAGCAAGGAAACATATATCTTGAACTTTATATATTTTATATGCTAGATATACCAATTCACGATAATTATTGCTCAGAAATAAGCAAGACAACTTATTTTGGAAAAGTATATCAATTAACATAATACTTATAGCGCCATATTTGTGAAACTAATTTTAATTATTATCATTATTTTATTTAGCGCTAATTATGTTTCTGTTATGTTTTGGTAACTCCAATGAGAAAGGACAATAGTTAGGTTAAAAGAGGTAACTTATTTTATTTTAAAATAACTAAAAATAATACCCATTGCTATGGATAACTACGACTGGCAAGGAAGACAGCCTTTTCTTATCTTCTTATATTCTTTGTTTACCGCGTCGGCGCGGCTACTACGTTCACACCCAATGACGTCACGACACCACATCTTCCTCCTTCCTGGAACACTTGGACCGTAGTCGCGAATCGATTGGTGAACTGTCAGGAGGTGAGGTGCACTACTGGTTGAAGTTGTCATCTAAACCTAGGGTGGGATGCACTCTAAGCAATGCCCGGTGTCAGGATTGGTATAGGTCACGGCACACTTCTGATGTATGTCGAGTCTGCGAGTATTACACACTTTACCATCTGATAGCACAAATGTAAATCGCCGCAGTTTTTTAGTTATGGTGAATGGCCCTCTGAACTTGGAACGTCCTTTCACGACGGGATCACTTGGTCTCTCACTTGTACATCAGGGCCACAGCATTCGCTTTCACTGGGGGCTCTTGTCTTTTCTGACAGCGAGCTTCCTCTGGTGTTTTTGTTCGAACTTACTTATCGAGAACACGTGCACCAAAATTCTCAAAGTTCTTCCGTGGAGCAGAACTGAAGTTCTTTGTCTCGTAACGGTGTGTGGTGATAATTAGCAGTTCGTATATGCATAATGACCTTCCTCACAAGAAGATACTCAAACACCTCAGAAATAAAGGGTGGTACATTGTCGGTGACTTTACAAAAAGTCTATTATCACTTCAGAAGTAGTTTTATTCGTACAGGAGACTTCTTGGCCATTTAGATATGTGGTCAATAAAAGTGTTAGCAAATTATATCCTTCTATGTCCAAAACCTAGTTTAGTCCAGGGCTTTAACGACGTTTCAACAGAAGTTAAGGAAACTCGAATAGGTTTTAGTCTCTTGTCGTGGTTCTTACATGCCCAGCAATTGGTTACTAAGTTTTCTTCCACATCTTTATCAATTCCGGGTCTCCAATAGCTTCCTTTTAACCTTTACTTAGTTCTGAAAATTCTTGATGAGTTTTATGGGGAAAAGGATAATATTTTATTTCGTAGAGATACTGGTATCAGAATTTTTACCTTTTCATTCAAGATCAGGTAACTAACTGAAAGATCCTTTCTTAATCTGAAGTACTTATTTAGCTGTTGTGCAGACTCATTATTAATCTCGATGGTTTATCAGTTCAAGGCAACAATTATAGGGTACAGTGAACATGGTAGCGAATATGTCTTAATTATATTAATGCAACGAGATCAACTTCAGTATCATAGTCCTCATGGGAAGATAGCGATGATCTGGGAAGATAATCAAGCTACGCGTTATCTTTTTTTTTTTCGTATTCGATGTTGTAATCAAAGTTCCTGAACCTTGCTGACCATCTTGCAATTCTCAGTTCTACGCTATCGTTGTCTTAAGTTGTAAGTAATGTCGCTAGAGAGGATTGATCCGTTCTAAGAGTAAATTTCGAACCCAGACCCATCTTCTAAACGTTTCACAATTCCAAACACGAGCGAGGGGCTTCTTTTTCGACGATTGAATACTTCCTTTTGTGTTCAGAAAGTGTTTTTGAAACACACGTCACAATGTGCTCGTTGGCTTTTTCTTACTACTCTAAAAATACGCATCCTATGCCGTTATGATATGCATCAGTTGTATAACCGTAAGCAATTTTGGACAAAATAGAACAAAAACTTGTCACTTTTAAAGAGAGTCTTTCATTATTTGCAATGCTTTTGTTTGTTTTCCTCCCCACTTAAACGGAACGCTTTTCTTCAGCAACCTTTGGGAAGATTACAGAATTGTACTTTTGTTAGGAATGCATTTTTGGAATCAGTTTATCATTATGATTAAGAATTAAAGACCAGTCTTATTTTTGAGAGGAGGGGCACGTGAGAGAGGCTTCACCAAATCTAGATGAACTCAATTATTATCAATTATGTGTCCGTGATTGTGTCATTTAACATTAGGTTGACTTCTCTTTGTCTAGACAGAACTTGGTTTAACATTTCATCATGATATTCGGTGCTGGTTTTACGAATTATTATTTCATCGAAGTAACAACTTACACCTTTAAAATTTCCATGGAAGTTCACATAAATACCATTGAAAAGCATCTGATGCTAAACTCAGACCTTCGGGAAACCTGGTAAATCCCCGTAATGAAAGTAGTGCGGTACCTGCCAATCAGGTGAAGTCTGATCTGGTGATATGCTTGGAATTATATCCAAGTTATCATATTTGGTTCCCGCGTCGGCGCGGCGCCTACGTCACATCTAGTGATGTCAAGATATCACATTATCTTTCAAAATAATCTACACTTATTCACATAAAAAAACAATCCTACATTATTTACTTTCATGTAGTCATGTGAGTTTGTAATAAATACGTGTTACATATGCAGTATAATATTAGAATAAATGGACCCGTCTTAAAAGTTATTTTACTTAACCTTAGTTAAAATGCTTCTTATTTGGAAAGCATAATATACCCAATGAAATTTTAAAGCCACTATCTATTATCTTAATGCTTCTTCACAGGCCCTTCGGATAAACCCGGGCAACGCTCGATATTATTTTTCCCCGAGTGCGTACGTTATTTATAAAAAAAATGTATTAAAATTTAATTATCTTTCCTTATTCGGGATCACCCCAAGTGTATGATTGCCCTACGAATAATTCTTGAAATAGAACACTTTATTTAAAATACAATACAACGCGGCTGATGATTGTAAAACGAAAATTGAAATTATACCGCGAATGTTTCCCCCATAAAAATCGAAATTCATTCCCAAAGAGAAATAGCGACATTTCTAACTTTGAGGATGAGGTATGGAAAGGTGAAACATGAAGAGTAATGGCGAACGGAAAAATAAAAAGTGTCCAGGGGCGGGAATCGAACCCACACCCTTCTGCTTACCGGGCAGGTGCCTTGTCCACTCAGCTACCCTGGACGTATTTTTCCGTTCGTAACTAAAACCCAAAGTAACATTTAAAATACAATACAACGCGGCTGATGATTGTAAAACGAAAATTGAAATTATACCGCGAATGTTTCCCCCATAAAAATCGAAATTCATTCCCAAAGAGAAATAGCGACATTTCTAACTTTGAGGATGAGGTATGGAAAGGTGAAACATGAAGAGTAATGGCGAACGGAAAAATAAAAAGTGTCCAGGGGCGGGAATCGAACCCACACCCTTCTGCTTACCGGGCAGGTGCCTTGTCCACTCGGCTACCCTAGACGTATTTTTCCGTTCGTAACTAAAACCCAAAGTAACATTTAAAATACAATACAACGCGGCTGATGATTGTAAAACGAAAATTGAAATTATACCGCGAATGTTTCCCCCATAAAAATCGAAATTCATTCCCAAAGAGAAATAGCGACATTTCTAACTTTGAGGATGAGGTATGGAAAGGTGAAACATGAAGAGTAATGGCGAACGGAAAAATAAAAAGTGTCCAGGGGCGGGAATCGAACCCACACCCTTCTGCTTACCGGGCAGGTGCCTTGTCCACTCGGCTACCCTGGACGTATTTTTCTGTTCATAACTAAAACCCAAAGTAACATTTAAAATACAATACAACGCGGCTGATGATTGTAAAACGAAAATTGAAATTATACCGCGAATGTTTCCCCCATAAAAATCGAAATTCATTCCCAAAGAGAAATAGCGACATTTCTAACTTTGAGGATGAGGTATGGAAAGGTGAAACATGAAGAGTAATGGCGAACGGAAAAATAAAAAGTGTCCAGGGGCGGGAATCGAACCCACACCCTTCTGCTTACCGGGCAGGTGCCTTGTCCACTCGGCTACCCTGGACGTATTTTTCTGTTCATAACTAAAACCCAAAGTAACATTTAAAATACAATACAACGCGGCTGATGATTGTAAAACGAAAATTGAAATTATACCGCGAATGTTTCCCCCATAAAAATCGAAATTCATTCCCAAAGAGAAATAGCGACATTTCTAACTTTGAGGATGAGGTATGGAAAGGTGAAACATGAAGAGTAATGGCGAACGGAAAAATAAAAAGTGTCCAGGGGCGGGAATCGAACCCACACCCTTCTGCTTACCGGGCAAGTGCCTTGTCCACTCGGCTTAGAAATGTCGCTATTTCTCTTTGGGAATGAATTTCGATTTTTATGGGGGAAACATTCGCGGTATAATTTCAATTTTCGTTTTACAATCATCAGCCGCGTTGTATTGTATTTTAAATGTTACTTTAAGTTTTAGTTACGAACGGAAAAATACGTCCAGGGTAGCCGAGTGGACAAGGCACCTGCCCGGTAAGCAGAAGGGTGTGGGTTCGATTCCCGCCCCTGGACACTTTTTATTTTTCCGTTCGCCATTACTCTTCATGTTTCACCTTTCCATACCTCATCCTCAAAGTTAGAAATGTCGCTATTTCTCTTTGGGAATGAATTTCGATTTTTATGGGGGAAACATTCGCGGTATAATTTCAATTTTCGTTTTACAGAACACTTTATGGTATATAATACAACAAGAAATTTGATGTCAAATATTCTATTATATATTAATGCAATTCAGATTTTGGCAGTAAAATTATAAAATGGCATATATACTCGTATATGCGGGAGAGGCGACCATTGTCTCTTTATATATATATAAAATCTAAATAACAATGCGTAAGATCGCTTTTGTTCCACAGTTCTTGACCAAGTTCCAAATGACTAAATTTATAGACTTCTGCTAAATGTGATTCCTGACAGAATTAGTAGCCAGAGTAGCTGCAATTGTTGGTGTTAAAAGTCATGACATATAGTATGTAAATATCTTTTTGAATGTATGACTTGGAATGTAGATTTCTATTGAATGTATAAATTATTATGTAAATTTCCTTTGGATGTATATAAATTAGCCGTGCTGTTCAAATAAAGTAGTAGTAGTAGAGTAGAGCAGAAGAGCTTTACAAAGTGTAGCCGCTGGTTTTGTCTTTCCTTTTTTTCTTTCTTGCTTGATCACCCGAGGCAGCCCAAACTATATCAAAACTTTGGGTAAAAGTTTTTATTTGTTAATGGAGGTTTCTTTTTAATTTGACCTCTTATATCTTAACATTTTTTTGGCGTCCCCGGGTGGGCTGCATAGGCTGGTCAAGTTGAGAAGATAAAGTCTGAAGCCTAATTCAGAGGTTCCTAGGAAGCCAGAAGATAAAGTCTGAAGTATAAGGAAGCCAGAAGACAAAGTCTCAAGTATAAAGGAAGACAAAGTCTCAAGTATAGAGGAAGACAAAGTCTCAAGTATAAAGGAAGACAAAGTCTCAAGTATAAAGGAAGACAAAGTCTCAAGTATAAATGAAGACAAAGTCTCAAGTATAGAGGAAGACAAAGTCTAAAGGTATAAGATGGAGGAGATGAACAAGAAACGTAGAAGAGCTGTACGGGGAATTTTTACCAAGACGGTCAATGAGTTAAAGGCCGAGTTCAAAAAGTCTTATATTGATAAAGAAAATATTTATGCAAAATATAAGAGGCTCGAATCTCTGCATATAGAGCTTGTGGCTTTGAATGAGCAATGCCAGCTGGTTTTGCTGGCCCAAGAGAATATTACGGATGAAGAGATTGATCGGGAATATGAGGATTGCGAGAAATATATTCAAGAGAGATTCAGCATGGAGCAGAAGATTTGCATGTTGCGAGATCAGGCAAAAGGTGAAGTGCTTTCAAATAGTAGTAAAAATACCGAATCTAAAATAACTATTGGGTTGCCAAAAGTGGAGCTACAAAAATTTAAGGGCAACCCAGGGGATTGGCTCTCAAGGTGGGGGCAATTTGGTAAAATTAAGGCTAATGAAAAATATGAAGATGCAGATTTAAAGAATAAGGAAGATTCTGAAGCTGAGTCCAAAGGCGATAGAATAAGGAATTCGGAAGCTGAAACTAAGGGTAATAGAGTAAAGGATTCTGAAACTGCAATTAAAGGTTATGAACCGGTGAACAATTCTAGAGCAGTAGCTGAAGGCGCTGATCAAGTAAAGATTTCAGATGATGAAACTGAATCGATTGATGATAATGAGGAAAGAGTTGTCAAAGTTCAAGCATCGAGGAAATTGGTGGAAGCAAGACCAACTGGAGATACGGAATCTAAAATAAAGGATAATTATAAGGAAACAGAATCCCAAGATTTGAAAACCATAAATAAAACTGATTATGCAGAGAATAAGAACGATAAATACAACGAGGGAAAAGATCATGATGGAAATGAAGCGAAAAATATAGATGAAGAACATTGTACAGAGTCAGAGAACTTGGAAGAAGTGAAGCAGCTAGATGCAGAACAAGGTACTGATTTAAGGGTGGAAGGAAAACTAGATGCAGAACAAGGTACTGATTCAAAGGTGGCAGAAGAAAAGCTAGATGCAGAACAAGGTACTGATTCAAAGGTGGAAGAAAAAATTATTGATCCAAAAGATTGGTTGAATGAAGGGTTCATCGAAGGAGTTAATGAAAATTCACCTGAAGTAAAAGGACACTATTTGCCCCGTCACTTTTTGTTTAAGAGTGAGTCCAAAACGACGCCTATACGGCCAGTATTTGACGACGCTTTCTGTCGAGGATATAACGGACTCTCCTTGAAACGGTATTTAAGGAAGATACCCAATCCACTGCAAAGAATCCCTGAGATAAGAAAAAAAATTCGGGAAAATAGGTTTGGAATTTTGGTAGACATAAGAAGATATTTCAGAATGATATCCATTAAGGAGAATGATCGGGACTACCTCAGATTTCTTTGGAAAAAGAGGATGGACGCTTATGGGGCAATCTCCGGTGGTGTGTAGAATAGGCCTCAAGAGAAGCGCCATTATTTACCGCATAGGCCGGTGTTCAGGGCTGAAAGTAAGACGACGCCTCTCCGTCCTGTTTTCGATGCTTCCAAAGCTGATTCCAAGAAGGCCTCTGCCACTTCCTCCCAAAACAAGAAGTCAAAGATGAAATCCATAGACCTGGATGTTGAGGCCATGGTGTACAGTCTTTCAGTAACAGAGCTGGACAACCTCTTTTGAGAGAGAGGGCAAGATGGTGGCTCAGGATAAGCTGGAGAGGGAGAGGGTGGATGCCAAAAACTCCATGGAGGAATATATATACGAGATGAGGGCAGGCCTGGAGGAGTTGTACAGGCCTTACGTGACAGAGAGTGACCGGAGTCACATGATGAATGTCTTGAGGGAGAAAGAGAACTGGTTCTATGACGAGGGGGAGAACCAGATCAAGAGTGGCTATGTTGCCAGGGTGGACGGGCTCAAAGGAAATTGGAGACCCGGTGGTGAGGTGAGTCGGGGGAGTATACTGAGAGACAGCCTGCGCTGGAAGAGCTGGGAAGGGTTTTGCAGCAGGTGCGCAGGGCTCCCTGCAACGGTGTCCCACCTACCAGGATCCCCCCATCACGGTGGAACAGATTTTTTCTTTTTCTTGTTTTTACAAAAAAAGAAAAGGTGGGGGTATGTTAAAAGTCATGACATATAGTATGTAAATATATTTTTGAATGTATGACTTGGAATGTAGATTTCTATTGAATGTATAAATTATTATGTAAATTTCCTTTGAATGTATATAAATTAGCCGTGCTGTTCAAATAAAGTAGTAGTAGTAGAGTAGAGCAGAAGAGCTTTACAAAGTGTAGCCGCTGGTTTTGTCTTTCCTTTTTTTTTTCTTTCTTGCTTGATCACCCGAGGCAGCCCAAACTATATCAAAACTTTGGGTAAAAGTTTTTATTTGTTAAAGGAGGTTTCTTTTTAATTTGACCTCTTATATCTTAACAGTTGGAGATCACCGCTGCCACACGCCTCGGCATTGATTAAGAGACTTTGGATGTGTTCTTGGGGTACTGCAGACCTAGCAGTTTCCACACGTTGTCATAGTTGATCTTGTGTGGCAGCTGGGATGTAATCTGGGACAATCGTTTGAGTACCCACGTGTTTTCTATCAGCGAAAGATCCGGAGAACGAACCGGTCAGGGAAGCAATTCAATCTGGCGATTGACGAATAACCTTTGGACAATAAGTGCCACGTGTTGACGCGCATTATCCTGTTGTAATATGGCTGTGGGCTAGCCCTGAAGGTAAGGAAAGACAACTGGTTCCAAGAAATGTAGCGTTGGCTCTTTAAAGTACCGGCAGTGCGTACTAGAGGAGTGCGAGAGTGATATCCAATACCGCCCCATACCATAATACCCGGTGCAGGACCAGTGTGGCGGTGCATAACGCAGCTGTTCAAGATCCTCTCTCCACGGTGTCTCCAGACTCGATTCCGACTAACGTGGTGTTGCAGACAGAAGCGTGACTCGTCAGTAAAGACAATTTCATTTCATTCTGCCCTCCACATCATTCTTTCATCGCACCATTGGGGGCGGAGACCTCTGTTTTTCTATGTCAAGGGTAGATGAATCAATGGACGTCTTGCGAACAGACCACTCTGCTGTAAACGGCCTCGAATGGTAAACGCAGACACTGGATGATGCGTTATAGACTGAATGTGCTGTGCTACGGTTCGTGATGTGACTGAGCGATCTATCACTGTCATGCGCACAATTTGCCTGACAGCACGTGAAGTGGTGCACTGAGGTGGATGCAATCGAACACGTCGGTCCGTCCTTTCTGCATCCAACGATCACATCCGCATTACAGTTATTTGGTTTCGTCCAACACGACTACCGATTTCCCTGAAAGATAATCCAAAATCTAGGGAGACCACCATCCTTTCTCTGACGAACTCGGATACTTGATCAAAAGATGATCGCTGTTTTCTACGAGGCATAATTGATCGTTTAAACAATAACACTATAAAAACACAATTTCCGATCTTGAAATCGTCTAAATCTTAATGCCTTAAATAGTCTTTTGAAGTGGAGCCACAGCCGCGCGTGATGTGCGTCTGCGCTGATATTTTAATTATTTGCATATCTCACTTCCACTAATGCATGTTGTAAATTTCATGTTATTTGCATGTTTCTTTCAGGGTGTTTCATTTACGGAGGCCAGCAGATTATGTTCTGGTGTATTCAAGCACACACAATTGAAAAATAGCATTTATAAACCTTTTTTTAGTCTAGGACAACTATTTATTTTTAAGATGTAAGAAGGACACAAGAAAATCTTTATACTGATAACAATGCATTAAAGAAACGAAATTAAACTTAACATACTTCTCAACGTTTTAGGCGCCTGAAACTTTGCATATTAGCATTGTCATTAGAATTGAGAGAGTATACAAATATCTTGAAAGCTTTTTTAATCTTGATCTATCGCTCTGTAATGTTGTAGATGGGCGGTTTCTTTGGCGGATTAGGTATCAGGCACTCAGGACTTGGAGCAGTGGCCACCCAGACCTTTCGATCCGTAAACCGGCATGCGATAGCATAGCTGTATCAAGGTCACCTAACCAAAAAGGAATGATGCATTCTCCATGCACCGAGCGGCCGCCATTATGGTCTGGCTCCATGGGGTCGACCAATCAAACCCACAGGCGTCTCCGAGAGTTCATGGCAAGGTTGCTGACCGAGCCCTCTCGTTCGGACTTAGTTAAACCCGTCCTACGCTCCAATAGGACTCCCCCCCTTTGGCCCTCGAACCCTTTGTTCACAGTACTCCCTGAATCTGCCGACGAATCAAGGACCTCTGAGGTTCTGAGGTTTACGCGGGAAACCGACGCGAAGGCGGGAGGGTGGTACTGCTGTGTGCACCCCTTGGTTTTTCATGGCGCGCACGGCAAGGACGCTCCCAATGGCGCACACACAGAGAGAAGACCCAAGAGTTTCAAGACTCGTGCGCCTAGCGTCAGCCAACCAAGGGCAGACGGCCAGCTTACAGCTTCACTGGCCGTCAGCAAGTGGCAACCCGACGCGGACGAACACGCAGAGTCGCCTCTCCACTCTCCTATCCTCAAGGGTGGGTGAGGGGTGGGCATTCTTCTTTCCCCACAGGTACTCAGGACTGTGAGAAACAGAAACAATGTATGAAAAAATAACTGAAAAGATGATAGAAGGCGCATTCTTGACCCATCGCCTTTTAGAAGAGTCCGCCATTCTAAAGTAGCATTTATTCGAGTGATCAGTGGGCTCTCGTCAAATTATTGGGATCGCAAACCTCTTTTTTCTTTTACCACCTCTGTACTATGCTTCCAGTGTTTTGACTGCAAAGACTACAGTGGTTTGTTTTAGTCACAAATAGGCATGCCGAATTGGTACGCAAAAAAAGACCGCAGTCAAAAAGAGGTCATCCGCAGTATACTTACTACCTTATTTGGCAAGGCTAAATTGGTTTAGTTGATGTGTGTATATGTTTAAAATATATTCATTTTACCCATAAAACATACATTTTTATGAAATACCCCAATAAAAATAAGAGTTGAAAAGACACTAATATTTCGATGTCCATTTTGCTTTCTATATTTAAAAAAATATGCGAGATATTAATTTATATTGAAAATATTTTAATGGGATTGCCTATATGTTGCTGTTCTATATATATATACATCAACTTTATTCATTAAAAATAAATTGATTAATCCTGACGTCTCGGTGAAAATTGACTCCATTCTAGAAATATTTTTTAGTTAATTATAAAAGCATATACGTATCATGAATTGCTGGGGTTTGCTACTGTAATTGCTGCTGTAAAATTGATAATAAAATATTTATTACGCGTATTAAATGCGCATAGGCGCGAACGCACTTTTTTTTTTTTAAGAAAATAAGATGCGAGTATATATTTTAGAGCTTTAGGTATTCAGGAAGTATTTTTGTAAAATAAATTGTTTGGGGTTGTTGTAATAAATTTTTAACACATTTTATACAACCTAGACATCTAAAAATTTACATATGCATATTTTCAGACGCTTAAATCGAAAGGAAGTATGTTAATTTTGATTTCCATTTTAATTGATTGCCATCATTATTAGGCCTTTTCTAGTGTCCTTGTTTCATTTTTAGAAAAATAAAACAGATGCCCTATACTCAAAATATGAGTTTGAAAGGTATAATTGCTATTTTTATAGCAAGATTTTTGTCTTACTATATAATAACTGAATGAAAAAATTTATGTTACACATTGTTATTTTAGAAGATTTTATGTTTATGCAATATTTTCTAATTTTTTTGTCAAATTCTGGATTTTAATGCTACATTTTAGAATTCTTGACATTAAATTTCTGTTTGTTTTATATTGAATAGTGTTTTATTTCAAGCATTATTCGTATTTCAAAAATTCACTTGGGGAAATCCCAAGTGAAGCTGGGTCATTATTTATAGTTGTACTATGTAATTGAAATATCAAGGAACAGGCTAAATCAATGTTTAGTGATTTCTGTTCCTCTAGATGACGCTCTGCAATCTAAAAAGCACATGTGCTTTTGGTCAGAATATGCCTTCATTATTTTTAATATATATATATGTAATATTGTTGCAAATGCCGACGTATGGATAAGCTGGCAATCGTATACGCGAGGCGAGTGTTGATGTTCTTCCTACACGCGGACAACAAGAAGCAGAGGTAGGGCTAAATGTTAGCACCGAGAGTGATCGGGGACAGCCCACGGGACAGAGGTTGAGGCCATGACACAAACTTGGATGCTTATCCCCGAGACATGTAGAGAAAGAGTGTGTGATAGACAGAAGCCGTCTGCCGATGGCCACACCCTAGAACATATGCTGACCCCCTGCCAAAACTTGCCCTGTTTTCAGGGGTCGTCTATAAAGAGTCCCTGGGGGTCCCACATGGGCTGGGCGTTGGCTTTTTCCTCTCCTCTGTCCCTGCCACCAGCTGACAGTACACTCTTTGTATCTTTATTTTGAGGTCAACATTTTTAGTTTTACATACAAATAGGGGTTTACAGGTATCATTAATAAAGATATAGCATATAATATATGCGTATATTATACAGAATATGGAGGTGGTAGCAAATAGAAACGGTGTACATTTTAAAAGAAGGGTAGAATCGTTTAAGGTATCGGCTCTAACTAATTGGAAGATATGTGACATATACTAAAAGAGGCATACAGTTTAAAATATACTATAGAATGTGCCCCCGGTGATGAAGGTTTGTTTGGGGGATATGAAATAACATGAATGATGACCTAACAAACCTATTATAAAATTTTAAAAAATATTAATTTGGGCACAAATTAGTTAAAATTATTATAAGTTTAGGATAATAAAATAGGACAATAATGATGACGTCTCAATAAGATATGAAATATGCTCAAAAGAAAAATGCATAAGAATAAATGATAAAATTGATAAAATATGCAAGATAAAATTAGAAATGCCGTAAGAGTAATTTACTTATAGAAAAAAATGAGAACCCATTGAATGAAAAAATAATTAAAAGAAAAGCATAAAGCTATTAAATTGAACTAATATTATAAGTTGACGCAGAGGGTTGATGAGGGTATATGGGATGTCTGAGTATGTTCCTGCAAAGAAATAGCTTAATGAGTTCTGCAATGCAGTACGAACTTGTGTTAGTGAGGTACTGTTTTCATTAACAGAACGTTCAAGATGTTCCGTTTGCATCATCAGCTAAGATTAGTAGCTCCCTACTATATAAGTGGGTCGAGGAATGTGGAAAGAGAGAGGTGAACGCAAAAGATGTACTGCTGCCAATGATGATGGCACCCGGCTTGTATGATGAAAAAAATTATAAAATGATGAAAAATGATGAACCCGGTGAAAAAAGAAAGAATAAAAAAAGCAATCTAGCTGGGTATCCTGAGCTCACTATTGGGAACGATATAGCGAGGCAGGATGTTTCCAGTTGGATTATCAAAAGAAAAAAAAAATTCTGGCGAGCAAGAATCTCTTGAGGGAAATATATGAAATTGGGGAATGAAGAAAGGGAAGGTAGTTGCAAGGGTTGTTCTGTTGCCAATGACAGAAGCCGTCTGCCGATGGCCACATCCTCGAACATCTGCTGACCCCCTGCCAAAACCTGCCCTGTTTTCAAGGGTCGTCTATAAAGAGTCCCTGGGGGCCCCACATGGGCTGGGCGTTGCGTTTTTCCTCCCCTCTGTCCCGGCCACCAGCTGACAGAACACTATTTGTATCTTTAAAACAGGAAGTAGGTGAATAGCGTGGTAAGGTTCTTTATTTCGCACAACAAGCTTTCGGGCATCAGCTGCCCTTCATCAGGTATAATGCATGACTAGAAAGAGTGAACCGATATATATATATGCAGTGAATTAGCATAAAAGAAACTAACTAAGATCTATTTAAAAATTAAGAAAATTTACATATGAAACTAAAGAGAAAAGTACGAAATTTGTGAGAAAATAAACTAAAAGAAATTTGTATAAGGTGAATTAAAGGTAAAGCACGGGAAGAAATTATAGAAAAACAAGAAAACGTAGGTATCTAGGCATAATAAAGGGAATAAAGAGGCAAAAAAGGATATCAGTGACTAAGATTAGAAAAAACAGTATATTGGGGGGGGGGGGGGATCTATTTTTCTGTTGAAACTAGGGACAGAGCTGGACACAAGAGCTTCAAGGACTAAACGTTGATATTTGTTCTTAACATCACTATATACCGGGATCGTGTTGCTTAAATTAAAAGAATGGTTGAATTCGTTGCTGTGTTGGTATATTAGGGACTTACGATCATGAGAACGGATGTTACGGTCATGTTCTAGGACTCGAGTGGCTATGGTCGGCCAATTTCTCCGACATAGGATTGTGGGCAGTCATTACACGGGATTCTGTAGATAGCATTGGAGAAAGATTGGGGGCTGGGTTTAATGAAACTTTTTGTGAGAGGATGGCGTAAAGATGTGCCTAGGGAAGGTGATTTTTTATAAAACGTACGGATGCCAAATTTACGTAGATAGAAACCAATGTCAGAATTCGTAATAGAAAACGGAAGAACGCAAACATCTTTATACGGGGAGGAGTGGAGCTGTCATGGTTTGGCGAATAAAAATGTCTATCAATAAAGTTGCGTGGGTAACCCGCAGATAAAAGGTGTAGGTAAACGGTCCGTTTCTCGATTCTACTAAATAAAGGAAGGGAGCAATGGGTAAAACGCGCTTAGAAAGAGTTTTAACGGTGGTAATTTTATGGGAGACGGGAGCATGAGATAAAAAATGCAAGTAAGAAGGAGTAAAACCAGCCTTACGAAAAACAGTTGTATAGAAACGACCCTAGAGATTAACCACTAAAACATCTAAGAACGGGATACAATTAAAACAGGAAGAATTGTGAGTAAAACATAAATCAGGATGGTAGGAGTTTAAAACAGTGAGAATAGGGAAGTGGTCGGTGCTTTGATGTAGGCAAAAAATGTCGTCAACATATCTCGCCCACATTACCACTACACCTTTTATCTGCGGGTTGTAAGTTGCGGGTTACCCACGCAACTTTATTGATAGACATTTTATTCGCCAAACCATGACAGTTCCACTCCTCCCCCGTATAAAGATGTTTGCGTTCTTCCGTTTTCTATTACGAATTCTGACATTGGTTCCTATCTACGTAAATTTGGCATCCGTACGTTTTATAAAAAATCACCTTCCCTAGGCACATCTTTACGCCATCCTCTCACAAAAAGTTCCATTAAACCCAGCCCCCAATCTTTCTCCAATGCTATCTACAGAATCCCGTGTAATGACTGCCCACAATCCTATGTCGGAGAAACTGGCCGAACCATAGCCACTCGAGTCCTAGAACATGACCGTAACATCCGTTCTCATGATCGTAAGTCCCTAATATACCAACACAGCAACGAATTCAACCATTCTTTTAATTTAAGCAACACGATCCCGGTATATAGTGATGTTAAGAACAAATATCAACGTTTAGTCCTTGAAGCTCTTGTGTCCAGCTCTGTCCCTAGTTTCAACAGAAAAATAGATCCCTCCCCCCAATATACTGTTTTCTCTAATCTTAGTCACTGATATCCTTTTTTGCCTCTTTATTCCCTTTATTATGCCTATATACCTACGTTTTCTTGTTTTTCTATCCTTTCTTCCCGTGCTTTACCTTTAATTCACATTTTACAAATTTCTTAGTTTATTTTCTCACAAATTTGGTACTTTTCTCTTTAGTTTCATATGAAAATTTTCTTAATTTTTAAATAGATCTTAGTTAGTTTCTTTTATGCTAATTCACTGCATATATATATCGGTTCACTCTTTCTAGTCATGCATTATACCTGATGAAGGGCAGCTGATGCCCGAAAGCTTGTTGTGCGAAATAAAGAACCTTACCACGCTATTCACCTACTTCCTGTTTTAATCTATTAAGCGTGGCTATACTATGTCAGATCCTAAATTTGTATCTTTATTTTGACGTCAACATTTTTAGTTTTACATACATATAGGGGTTTACAGGTATTATTAATAAAGATATAGCATATATACAAAATATGGGGGTGGTAGCAAATAGAAACGGTGTACATTTTAAAAGAAGGGTAGAATCGTTTAAGGTATCGGCTCTAACTAATTGGAAGATATGTGACCTATACTAAAAGTGTCATACAGTTTAAAATATCTATATATATAAAAATGAATGTTTGTATGTTTGTTTGTATGTCCGGTATACAAATTCGCAGTAGTTCACTAATTCAAACCAAAATTTCCATACATAGGTAAAAAAAATGCGGGGAAGACGATAGGCTATTTTAAAAAAATATATAAATCAATTATTAAAACTATATAATTTTAGTCAGAAAATGATGATGACGATATTGCTGTATCATGTTTGATTATCAGATACAAAATTATATCGGGAAAAATTCCAAAAAGCAGAGACCACGGGTGAAACCAGTTCATTATTTTGTACGCAGGAACAAAATTCTAACAGAAAAACATTCATTCGAGCAGAAAACAAAATAGATCATCTTTCTATAAAATTATCGCTTCTCAGACACAAAGTTTGGAGCGGGACGTTTCACAAGAGTGACATCCACGGCGCCAATTTATAATTGTAACGAATAGTATTTGAAAATCAAAATAATATAATTTTCAAATATCGTTGTGAAAATTTACATATTTATTTTTATATTTTAAAAACACACAAAGTTTGGAGCGGGACGTTTCACAAAAGTGACATCCACGGTGCTAATTTATAATCCAATTTATAATTGTAACGAATAGTATTTGAAAATCAAAATAATATAATTTTCAAATATCGTTGTGAAAATTTACATATTTATTTTTATATTTTAAAAACACACAAAGTTTGGAGCGGGACGTTTCACAAAAGTGACATCCACGGTGCTAATTTATAATCCAATTTATAATTGTAACGAATAGTATTTGAAAATCAAAATAATATAATTTTCAAATATCGTTGTGAAAATTTACATATTTATTTTTATATTTTAAAAACACACAAAGTTTGGAGCGGGACGTTTCACAAAAGTGACATCCACGGTGCTAATTTATAATCCAATTTATAATTGTATCGAATAGTATTTGAATAAAAACATTTAATCGGGTAAACCCGGGCGTTGCCCGGGTCATTCGGCTAGTACTATTCACAGTCTAGCCATAAATTCTGTTACAAACAATTTTATAAATTAAATGATTAAGAACAAAAACTAATGGAATATAAATACATATTTTATTAGCCAATAGGACATAGATTTTAAATAAATACAATGATTCACAATGTCCTCCCTTATTTTTGACACAGGATCTCAAAGGTTTGGGCCACTTATCTATGGCAGCACGCACCTTTTCTAAGGGTATTTCTTTCATTGCTCTCACCAATGCTGATTTCAATTGATCCAAATCATGATATCCTTTATAGCACACCTTCTCCTCTAATAATGCCCTCAAACTGTAATCAAGGGGGTTTAAATCAGGGCTTCCAGAGGGCCATTCATTGGCCTTTATGAACTCCGAAACATTCGTCTCCAACCATTGGTGAGTTGATTTAGTTTTGTGATCAGGAGCTGAATCTTTTTGAAATATCCAATGTTCTCCATTAAACATTTTTGCATTCAGAGGCTTTACTATTTGTTCCAAAATATCTTCTTGATAGCTTTGAGCTGTAGTTTTTACCCCATTGGCACAGAAGTGGAGATCTGTTACACCTTGGTAGCTAACTCCCCACCAAACCATGACAGAAGAAGGATGGTGACTTTTTTCCAAGTCTTCTGACTTTCAAAGAAGCTTCTAGAGAGCTAGGAGCATATATCCTATCATTCTGACGATTAATCTTTTCCTCGACAGTGAATTTTTTCTCGTCTGTGTAAAGGATTCTCTCATGCCACCGATCATCATGCCGCGCCAACAACATTTTGATCTAACCCTTCTAATATCTCTAAGAGCAGGAGTTATCAAATGACCTGTACGTCGTTTGAAAGCTCTCAGTCCAAGGTCTTCGTTGATTATCCTGGAAACGGTTCTTGGAGCTAAATTCATCTGCTTTGCTAAGATCTTTTGTTTGCGGCGTGGATTTCGACGAATTCTTTCGCGAATGGCTTTTATAGCTGGTTAGGTTCGTTGCACGCGCGGTCGACCAGATCTTTCAAGGTCATTAATAGTGCAAGCCTTGTTGAACCTTTCAATGGTTCGATAAACAAATTGACGCGTAATATTCATAAACTATAAAAGTTTAAAAATGGATGGAGGACTTTGTCCTACCTTGTGTAAGGCTATTACAGCTATACAGTTTTCTTTAACACCCCAATCCATTATCAAAAAACAAATATATTCCGATTTTTTTTCTAAACACGTGTGCACGAGATATTCAAATAACAACTACTGTATTTTGAATACTTCACGCGGTCAAATTAAAATTTTTATCACTGATTTGGTTTTTTATTTTTTTTATTTGACATATCGGACGCGATATCCCAGCTCGGGATACTTGCGCCTAAATACATTTTAGTAGATTATATACAATTCATTTTATACAATTTAATAACCGGACTAAAAACATAATTAAAACTTAAACGATGGCACTCTAAAACAGAAGAGAAAATCCAAAATGGATTATTTTATCAACCTATATACAACTCAATAACCGACTAAAAACACAATTAAAACTGAAACGATGGTTTTCTCAAACAGAAGAGAAAATCCAAAATAAATTATTTTAGCAACCTATATACAATTCAGTATATACAACACAATAACCGGTTAAAAACACAATTAAAACTGAAACTATGGTTTTCTTAAACAGAAGAGAAAATCTAAAATGAACTTACAAAAATTATTGAATTTTACATAAGTGTCTTTGTTATATACAAATTCGCAAACCTCTTCGATGGGATAAAAATGATTACTTCTGTAGCTGTGGAATATCGGACATTCCATCAATAAATGCATTGAGTCTTGGTTTTCTTTTCCACAGAAACAGCTAGGATCATCCGTTGCCCCGATTTTCGACAGAAATTCTCCAAAATTACCATGACCCGTGACGAACTGTGAGTTATAAAAATTCGGACGAAAATAAAAAGGAATTCCAAATGGGAAAAATTTTCTGAATGTTTCATTAGTGTTAGCTATTGTTTCAGCCATTCTTGATTCTATGTAGTTATGAATTATAGTCGGGGCATGCGGTCTGAATACATTAATTTCTTCTTTTGATAAATTGGCCAAATCGTATTTTATTATCAACGATTCTATTTGATCTGTGAGAATAGGTATTTTTGCCAAACTATGAATACAATTTGATGAGGTCGTTTTATAGGCTCTCACTACCCAAAGAAGAATCTGATATTGCTGAGAGTTTAATCTTTGCTTACTTCTTTTATTAATAAATTTATACCATATTTCAGATCCATAGGTTAGTATTGGCCTGAAAAGAGTTTTATATAAAATTAATCTTTTTTTAGCATCCAATCCCCACATCTTCCCACAGAGTGAAAATAAAAGATTTTTCATACGGTTGATTTTACAAAGAATATCATTAATGTGGGGTGTGAAGTTAATTTTTGACTTAATTCTGTGATTAGAAAATTTTATACCTAAAATTTTTACTTCTTCCACTGGTTTTATTATGAAATTTGGAGTTCCCATTGGAATATTTTGTTTGCCGTGCATATGTATTAAGCCGGTTTTCTCCGGGCTTAGCATTAGCTTATTTCTTGTACACCATTGTATTACATAATTTAAAGTTATTTCTGTTTCATTTTTTAACCCTTCTATGGTCTTGTGCCAGCAAACAATCGAAACATCATCCGCATAACAGATTATTTCAGAATTTGGGGATGCAAAGTTGATCAACAAATCATTCAGGACTATATTCCACAATAAAGGTGATAATGGTCCGCCTTGAGGACATCCCTTTGATAAATATTTCGAAATTGTTGTATTCGAGAAGGTGAGACTTGTTTTTCTTCTCCGATTTAAAAATGATTGGATAATTTTTATAAGAACTGCTGGGACGTGGTCTTCGTCCATTCTTTTTATTAAGGCAGGCCACCACGCATTATCAAATGCACCACTTATATCAATGGCAATCAATGCAACCAATTCGTTTTGTTTGTGTTTCAGTATGGTCTCGGTTATTTTGTCCAATGCCGTTATTGTAGATTTTCTTTTCCTAAATCCATGTTGTCTATGGCTCAGTAAGTTATTATGATTATAATAATTGAGTATTTTATTTTTAATGATCGTTTCAAATATTTTTGAGAAATTTGATGTTAGTGAAATTGGGCGATAGCTATTAATTGCTTCGTAGTCAGCTTTTTGCGGTTTCGTAATAATTTTTAATACCGAATGTTTCCAGCTTTCAGGATAGTAACCCAGCACCAGACACTCATTAAAGAGTTTGACTAAACTGGGTAGGATTGATAATAATGAGTGCTTAATCATATAATTACTCACGTTATCTGGACCAGGAGCCTTTCTGATATTAAGATTCGAGCACAAATCCTTTATTTCCTTTTCAGTAATAAAAATGATTTCCCTGTTGGTAAAACTTGGGATGTGATTTCTAATTAAAGTGTGTTCTTCATTGTCCAACCGCACATCATCATCAGGAAAAAATGCTGTTAGCATTTCCTTCATCTTTTGCTCTCTCATGCATTCTGCAGTTTTATTCAGTAATGGTATGCCCACTTGAATATCGGCCGATCTTAACCGTTTAAAAATCCTGTATGCATTCCCGAAAGCATTCGTAGACTCATTTTCTTCAATAAATATTTTCCACGACGTCTTTTTTGCTCTATTGATGGCTCTTAAGTATTTATTTCTTGCCGCTCTGTAAATACTCGGATTCAGGTTACCCCCTCTATAATACAAATTCCTGAGATAATGTAAATGTTCTTTTAATTGTTCAAGCTCTTTATTCCACCAATTTTTGGAAGTAGTCGTGTTTATAGAGGTGTGATGCTTGACGTCGAGAGAAGAGTATGCAGCTTCAATTACTAAATTTGTCAATTTGTTTACCACATTATCAATATCTTCACAATTGACAATGTGCTTAGAAGCTGAATTTAAATCCAGTAAATCCGAAGGCGAAATACTCTCAGCAAATTTGGTCCAATTCGCCGATTTTTCTCTGAATTTCCATGTCGATGTCTGTCAATTATTGTTTGCCAAGTTTATCATATTGAAGATATCAAAAAGTATTGCCAAATGGTCTGAGGTAACAGAAAGTGCTGAGGTTCTCCAGTTATGTATAAGACCAATGGAATGTTTATTAGAAATTGTCAAGTCGATTATGCTAGCATTTCTGCAAGTTGGGATTTTAAGATTATGAACAAATAGATTCTGCTCCTCGATAATAGACTTTAGAATGTATCCGTTTTTATTTGTCGTTGAATCGAACCAGAGTGGATGTCTTGAATTGAAATCTCCACAAAGGATAATTGGGAGTTGACCAAAGGCCTCAAGTATTTCTGAGATGAATTGGATATGAAATGCAGCCATTGAGTTTGGGTGTATATAAATATTGGCAATAACTATTCTTTTCCCGTTGAAATAGAGAGAGATCGCTGTACAGAAGGAATTTGTAAACCTGTTAATTTTCTCATATATTATGTTGCGGTTCAAAATAATAGTAGCAGTATAAATTTGCCTATCTGTGCTAGAATATACTATTCGTGAATTCTTGCCAAATTTCACTGTATCATTGCACATGTATGGTTCTTGTAGAAATATTATGTCAGGAAGATCGTCTGCGATTGTCACACCTAACTCACTAGTTGCCATCATACTTTTCCTTGCATTAAATTGTATACATCTGATATTGTTATCATTCATCTGAATGGTATTGAGTTCTTTGTATTACTATTTCCATCTGGGTTTTGTACAGGGGACATTCGCTGGAGTTCGCCTTGTGATCAAGAGACCTTCCATTCTTGTACCTCGGGTGTTTAGCGCAGTTGAAACATTTTTGTTTACGCGAACACTCATGATTTCCCGCCGCGCCGCATATTAGGCAAATCTTTTCATGGGAGCATTCGCTGATTTTATGTCTTGGATTAAACTCAAAACATTTCTGGCACTGCCTAACTAATACTTTGTCGTGTATATGGCATCTCTCACAGTCGGTATAGATAAAATTACCCTTCTTCCTTAAGGTTTGATACACTCGTGGAGAAACTCGCAGCACTACATTGTGGTGAGAGGTATTGGATTTCATGGGGAACAGCACTCGGATTTCATTCTCTAGTCCACTCAAATCAGGATTCATGGTACATATGATTGGTATTAAATTATTAACTTCCGTTAATTTACTGACATTTTTTATAATAATTGTTGGGTCTCTAGGTTGCGGGGTAAAAATTTTACTATTTGCTTTCAATTCCGCCGCCATGCTCAGTTCCTTTAACAAGTGTTTAGCCTCTTCGTCGCTAGGAGTTTTTATTACTACTGCATTTTTGGTGTTAATAATTTTATTAATTCGTATCCCACTACCGTTTTCTCGTAACTTTTTTATATTAGTTGAAATTGCCTGAGCTATGTTGTTAATAGGCTCATTATTTAGAGGAACTGCGAGCAGTGTAGCTTCAGTGTTTAAGGTCCGTTGTCTTTCCTCAATAAATTTCTGTGTATGATCTATCTGTGTAACTTGGGCATAAGATAATCCTTTCGAGGAGATCACGCTTCGAATATCACCGAGCTTCTCTTCCACTATGTTGCCGACGGTTTCCTTCATCTGTGCCAAAAGTGCCAAATATTTATGTCTAGACTAAGTATATATATATATATTATATTAAAATATTTTATTTAAAATTGTTATATTAAAGTATTATTTTATTTAAAATTATATTTTATAGATTCAAATACTCTGCTAAATCGACCGCCAGAGGTCACTCTTCCCCTATAAAAACTTATTGTTGTTGTATCCCGATGGCCTTTAACCTTTGGTTAGTAGCCCGTAAAACCATATTTTCTCTATCCCGATGGCCTGCACTTCTGGTGACCATCAAGGCCGAAGCTGTCCAACTCTTGCCAACCCGCGCACGGCCAAGTGCGCCAACTGCTCAGCCAAGGGCCTCTCTGCCGACCACGAGGCAATATCAATGTCTTGCCCAACTGCCAGAGCTAGAGCTGCAAAGTTCTAGTCCTCCCGCCTTCTTCCTGCCTCCTGACCTCTGCGGACCTAATCCGGCCTAACCTGCCTCTTCCCCTGACGGTGATCCTGTCCTTAGCCTCTCTACCCTGGTCATAGTGGTTTTATATATTCCGTTTTACGCGGCGATTGGGGCTCAAAAATAATTTATTTTGGTTAGCAGCCTCGTAAATAAAGATATTTTCTCTATCCCGATGGCCGGCTCAAAACTTTTGTACATTATGTAAATAAGCTTTTCATTTTTTTATATTTACGCCTTAAGCCAGGCAGTACTTTTATCAAATTATGTTCTTTTATATATTTCTCAGCTCAAATAAAGAAATCGATTATCAAAACTCTTTTATTTTTCCCACGACTGCAAAAACAATATCATAATGATACTCATGGATACCAAAATCAAACAACAAATAATAATATTTCAAAATATCAACAATTCTAAAATACAACATAAATATATGTTTTTTTGTTTTATAATAATAGCCGACAAGATATTTATTTACCTGTTTATATTCTTAATGGCAAAAAGCAAAATTTTCAAATTCAACTATGCAAATCCTTCACCTAAAAATAGTTCATTTACTAATATGCAAATTCTTCTTCAATCAAACATAATCCTCTCCAATCAAAAATAGACATTTTCACCTACAAAAAATAGCTTATTTCAACGAAAAATAATATGCTTCAACAAGACATAGCCCGATTCAATCTCCAAAAAACATAGCCCGATTCAATCTCCGAAAAACATAGCCCACTACAATCAAACAAACATAGCCATCTCCAAGCAAACATAGTCATCTCAAAACAAACATAGCCATCTCCAAACAAACATAGCTTTCTCCAAGCAAACATAGCCTTCTCCAAACAAACATAGCCATCTCCAAACAAACATAGCCATCTCCAAACAAACATAGCCATCTCCAAGCAAACATAGCCATATCCAAGCAAACATAGCCTTCTCCACAATAAACCATAGCATTCTTCACCAACAACCATAGCTTCTAAAATACAATATAACGCGGCTGATGATTGTAAAACGAAAATTTAGAAATGTCGCTATTTCTCTTTGAAAATAAATTTCGATTTTTATAAAAGAAACATTCGCGGTATAATTTCAATTTTCGTTTTACAACCATAGCTTCTTCAACAAGTCATCACACCTTCCGCCCAACACCAGCCATCTCCCGAGACCTTCAAATCCAGCCCATCTTCCATTTCAAGGTATCTTGTATCTACCTTTTACATAACTTACATCATTTTAATATTTTAAATTCTCGCCATGATTTACAATATTTTTAAATCGCCTATTATAGTTATATACCCTTTTTTCATATTATTTTGACATAGCTGTTTTTTTCCTTCTAAGTTGCACAACACCTCTTAATATTTTTAAACCTTATTTTGCCCTGCATAATTTTTTCCTAAATATAATATTTCCCATTCCATATTTTTACCTTTAAACCTTTGCATTTTAAGCTGAACCATTTACAACTATCATTTTTAACACCATATGTAAAACAGTCGGCCAGGAAAACAACAACAAATCAATATATCTTTCTCGCATATCATAAATCTTTATTAAAAAATAGCTAAACTTCAATGTTTCTAATATTTTCCAATTTTTCTTTTACAATTTGTTCCAAATTCCATATTGCTTAACATGTGCTCTTTATTACATCTAACTCGTAGTATATAGGTTGCCATTGTTTCAATTTGAAAAAAATCTACCCCCATTACTTATTTCATATGTAATTAATAACTAAAAGCGTTTCTGGTAATATGTAAATTTAGCGAGTCCAACATACAGGGTCCATTATGAAAGAAATGAGCATTTACTGGCAAAACACTTTTATTGATCGTAATTTGTGCAAATGTTCAATATTCTTCAAAATACATTCCTCCTGCATCAATACACTTGCGGAGACCCGTTTGCCACGCCTGAAAGGCACCCCGAAACTCCTCGACAGTAATGCTTCTCAGGAACGTTGTAACATGGTGTTGGATGTTTTCCACGGTTTCCCAAAGTTTTCCTTTCATCTCTCTCTTGAGTGGCGGACACAAAAAGAAGTCACATGGAGCTAAGTCGGGATGTAAGGGGGGTGAGGGATCACCGGGGTGTTGCTCCGGACCAGGAAGTTAGTAATTATGAAGGCTATGTGGCTGGTGGCATTGTCATGGTGGAGCTTGACCGTGTCTTTAATGTCAGTCCTCACGCGTGCGATCCGGCGTTTCAATCTCCTGAGCACCTCCAGGTAAAAGGCTGAGTTTACAGTTTGTCCCTGCGGTACAAACTCACAAAGGACTATTCCTCGGATGTCAAAGAAGACAATGATCATCGTTTTGATGCGCGACTTTCTCATTCGCGCTTTCTTGGGGCGTGAGGATGATTTTGTGTGCCATGCATAGCTCTGCCTTTTCGACTCTGGGTCGTATTCAAACATCCAGGATTCGTCTCCGGTTACTACAGAGTTCAGAAAGTCTGGTTAATTTTGAATCAAATCCAACAATTCTTGACAGCGCAAAACTCTAAGTTCTTTCTGGTCTTGCGTCAACACTTTCGGCACAAGCTTCGCACAGACCTTACGCATTTGCAGATCCTCGGTCACTATCCCATGTACCACGAATGTGGACATGGGTAATGTGTCAGCAATTTGCTGGATGCTTAATCGACGGTCGGTACGTAAAACTTCGAGCACACGATCCACGTTCCCGTCAGTTCTGGCCGTTGTTGGGCGTCCTGAACGGGGTTCGTCGGCGACCTCCTCCCGGCCCTCCTTGAACGCCTTGTGCCACTTCCCAGACTGTGATCTTGAAATGCAATCGTCCTTGAAGGCTTTTTGCAGCATCTGGAATGTTTCGGTTTCATTTTTTCCAAGCCTCACGCAAAACTTTATGGCGTATCGTTGTTCAAACGAACGCTCCATCGCGCTGTGTTACAAAAGTTGAAAACGCACTTCAAGCGGAGGCATGTATCTCCCCTCACACTGCTCGAACTCAACTGACGACCGGATGGATTGAAAGGGCATATCCCTCTACCACATTTCCCACGGTTTTACCGTGCTGCCATCTATCGTCGCGTCACAATAACATTATGCGCATTACTTTCATAATGGACCCTGTATGTAAATTTTAGCTCTTATTTTTATCCACCTTGATTATTTTTTTTTAATGACCATTCTTTATTCTTGGCATTACCTTTTTTCTTTACATATTCATTCCTTGTTTTCACATTATTCCTTTTGTACATAAACTTTGTCTAAACTTATTGTTTTTTTTTCATAAATTCCATTCATCATCAAATGTTTTTAGCATTGCCATATATCTTTTGCCACTTATTTTTCATATTGTTTTTTCAATGTCCTTCATATTTTCATTTTATGGTTTTGTAATAATCATTCATTTTATTTTTCTTCTTCATTAATATTATATGTGAATTTTTTTTCTATTTCCAATATATTGGTTCACAACAAGCCAATAGGGGTATGGAAAACCACCTTTTAATTTCACTTTTGTAATTATCATGCATTTTATTTTCTTCATTTTTATAATGTGTATTATTTTCATTTATTTTCCAATCTATTGGTTCACAATAAATTAATACGATTATGGAACACCCTTTTACTCTCTTTAACAATCATTACATTGTACTTTCCTGTCTATTGGTTATCATATAAAAAAAAACAATATAATAAGTGAATATCACCTCTCGCGTTATTTTCTTTCCATCAATCATTTTATCTTTTTTAAACTATTTTTATCACTTTTCCCTGTACCCATATTATTTACTTCACAGGGGGGAAATGTTATATAAAACTATTATTTTATTTAAAATTATATATCATAGATTCAAATATTATGTTACATTGACCGCCAGAGGTTACTCTTCCCCTATAAAAACTCGTTGTTGTTTTATCCCAATGGCCGGCTCAAAACTTTTGTACATTATGTAAATAACTAGCCGAATGACCCGGGCAACGCCCGGGGTTTACCCGATTAAATGCTTTTATTCAAATACTATTCGTTGCAATTATAAATTGGCGCCGTGGATGTCATTCTTGTATCTATATTAATAAAATGGAAATTTCATAAGTGTTGTTCGCTAAAAACTTTCGTTACAATGCATCAATTTCAACCAAATTTTCAACATTTATGTAAAACGAGATGGAGCAGGTTTTGCTTAACATCAAAATATATTTCCTAACATTAACATGCGTAACTACGGTGTTATCGATTAAATACAAAAAAAAATCAACAGAGTTAATTCTATTTATATATAAATACAAAAAAAAATTCAACAGAGTTAATTTTTTTACATACTAGCTAATAATCTCAATCTAAAAAAATATTCAAAACAAGCAATTTTAAGATAACACCATATGTAAAACAGTCGGCCAAGAAAACAACAACGATATTACATCTTTCTCACATATTGACACACAATCTTGATTAATAATTAAAACTAATATTTAACATTGTTTATTATACTTCAACTTTTATTTCTACATTTGTTTATAATTAAATATATAATGTAACGAATATTATTATCATAATATTTTGTGTGTGTTCCCGAATATTATTATCAATAATATTCGTCAGGCAAACTTTCACTCGGATAAAACCCGGGCGAAGCCGGGTACACATCCGTAATATATAAATGAGTTTTAAAAATTGTAAAAAAAAAAAAATGCATCGGCCGGGAATCGAACCCGGGGCGCCCGCGTGGCAGGCGAGCATTCTACCACTGAACCAAAAGCAAACGGTGACAGAATTAAGAACGCATGATGATGATAACTGTATATTATCCGTGACAGAAGCCACGACAGACGGTCGTGACTATATATATTAATAATCCAAACTGTACCTTATCATGGATGTGGTCTTGTTACCTTGTGTTTATAATCTATAATCCAAATTGTACCTTATCATGGATGTGGTCTTATTACCTTGTGTTTATAATCTATAATCCAAAATGTACCTTATCATGGATGTGGTCTTGTTACCTTGTGTTTATAATCTATAATCCAAATTGTACCTTATCATGGATGTGGTCTTGTTACCTTATGTTTATAATCTATAATTCAAATTGTGCCTTATCATGGATGTGGTCTTATTACCTTGTGTTTATAATCTATAATCCAAACTGTACCTTATCATGGATGTGGTCTTATTACCTTGTGTTTATAATCTACAACGCCCGGGGTTTACCCGATTAAATGCTTTTATTCAAATACTATTCGTTACAATTATAAATTGGCGCCGTGGATGTCATTCTTGTATAATATATAAATGAGTTTTAAAAATTATAAAAAAAAAAATGCATCGGCCGGGAATCGAACCCGGGGCGCCCGCGTGGCAGGCGAGCATTCTACCACTGAACCAAAAGCAAACGGTGACATAATTAAGAACGCATAACGATGATAACTGTATATTATTCGTGACAGAGGCCACGACAGACGGTCGTGACTATATATAGTAACTAGACGAATGGCCCGGGCAACGCCCGGGTTTTACCCGAGTGCGTATATATTTTTAAAATGTTTTAATTAAAATACTATTCGTTACAATTATAAATTGGCGCCGTGGATGTCTCTCTTATGAAACGTCCCGCCCCAAACTGTGTGTGTCTTGAAAATATAAAAATAAAAATGTGAACGGAAAAATATGTCCAGGGTAGCCTAGTGGTCATGGTATCTGCCCGGTAAGCGGAAGGTCGTGGGTTCGATTCCCATCCCTTGACACTTTTTTTATTTTATCCATTCTGACCAAAATCTATCCGTGAACTTCACACAGTGAACTTCACAAAGACAGAATAAGGCAATTATATAAGTAGATAATCCAAATTGTGGCTTATCACACACTATTTTTTTATTTGGCCTTATTACCTTGTGTTTATAATCTATGACGTAATGCCGGCGGCGCTCGCCCGTTGGCTGCCGGCGAGCACGTGACCTCCCTGTGCGCGCGCATCCGTGACAGCGATGAGGAATTGAGGAAAGACGATCGTGACTATATTTATTAATAATAATAATATAATAAAAATTATTATTATTATTATCATTAGATAATGATAATGATCATAATGATGATGCGCGCGCATCCGTGACATGACGGTGGAAAGACGGTCGTGACTATATATGTTGATCTTTTGTTTTCCTTATTCTACTCGCCTTAAGCCAGGCATTATATATATATATACTTTAATCAAATTATGTTATTTTATATATTCCTTAAGTTCAATTAAAGCAATATCTTATCAAGACTATTATTTTTATTATCATAGTTTCAAGAATTTTAACCACGACTGCAAAACAATATCGTAACATACTCATGATCTAAATTCAAGCAGAACATCTCATTCATTTTTATGTAATAAATATATATATATACAGGGTGATCCAAAAGTCCCCACAATTTTATAAATTAATAACTCCGCGAATATTTGCGCTAGAGCAATGCGGTAACCACCATTGTGTTCAGGCTGCAATGGAATTTTTATGGCAAATAATGAAAAATTCGAAATTGATTTTAGTTACAATTTTATTCGCTAGATGGCGCTCTACCAGAATCAGAGAATAAGCGGCCAAATTGTTTGATAAATTGAAATATATAAATGATCGACACGTATTTTTTCTTTTTTAATACCAGGAAAGAACCCTGATAATATCAAATGATAAATTAATAAAACACCATTTCACCAAAAGTAGAATAATTGGATGATATTTTTTAAATGCAATCCGAGATATATAAAATCGAAGTCGGTGGACGAGTGGGTAACACCCTCGATTCCCGACAGTCATGAACCGGGATTGAATCCCGCGTTAAAATTTTGTTTAATATGTGAATAACCTTCACATATTATTCATTGTTCAATTATCATGAACTAGGTTGCTCTTGCTGAGCGGTACCTATTTATGTGAATTTGAACCAATCCGAGATATGTAAAATAGGTAAATGCAAATTAAAACATGTAGCAAAAATATTTATATTTTATATGGTGTTTTGTGAAATAGATTGAATGTATGAAAAACACTACTGATATCAATACACGATTTTCTGAAATGTTAATATAGTACCAAAAATTATGATGGCACTACTAATAGGATTTCTTGCTATAAGGAATGTTTAGTTTCTTGACTGATTGGCGACACTTGACTATTTAACTGGATATTAGTCATGATCCAACAAATAAAATATAGAGAAGAGTGACAAAATATATTTGTCGTACTTTATTCCAAATATCCTATGGACTTGTCAAATGTTATCATTGCTTATTATATTGTACACAATTTTAAAAATGTGTCCCCTTTAAAAAAATATTATTTTTAGATCGACCTTTTGCGTTGAAAAACGTGGTAGTAAAATAATTTTGTTTTATTTTTTTTTTGCACAAAATTTTTGAAGTTATTGGTGTACAGAAAATATTTCTTATGCTATTTATTCTAATAAGCGAAAAGCTAAAAACTAAACATAAGGGGTAAAATTGTGTGTACCAGTGTTATTCGAGAAGCTATAACACTTTGGTCTGCACGACATAATATGTGAGCAAATGACAAACAAAAAATTACTGTTCACAAAAAAAAAAAAAGAGTCAAGATGTGAGGACAGCATTTATTATCCCCATAACCCAACACAAAGAGCTGCAAAATATTGGTAGATAATATAATACATGGCAGCTTTAATAACACAAGAGGTAACTTCCTTCTCTTTTGTATTAGGTCACAATCCTTGCTCAATGTGGCGTCCTTCATTCTCAAACACCGCCTGCAGACGATAGATGACAGATTGGACAACATTAAATAACATATCTGTTGAAATTGATAAAACGTGCCATCTGATAGAAGCCTTCAACATGGCCAATGTGGTAGGCCAGCATCGATAAACACACGATATAATGTACCCCCATAACCAAATATCGCAAGGCGTCAAGTCTGGTGATCTTGGAGGCCACTGGTATATAAAGTGGCGACTTATCACACGATTTTCACCAAACGTATCCTTCAGCAATTGTATGGCACCTCGGGAGATATGAGGAGGTCCTCCATCTTTCATGAATGTCGTTTCGCTTAGTGCTTGTCTGCCCTGCAATAGGCAAAACCCTTTTCTCTCAAAAGTTGAACTTATTGTTCCCCAGTTACAAAAACGGTTTTAAAAGTTCTTCCATTTAATTTTAAAAATAAAAATGGCCCAATGATAAAAGAAGAAGTGAACCCACACAAAACTGTAACTCTGGGTTGATGAAGTGGCATTTCTGTAAAATTCCTAGGGTTTTCTGTTGCCCAAATGCGGCTGTTTTGAATGTTAAATTCTCTGTTTAGAGAAAAGTGAGCATCATCTGTCCACATAACATTCGACAGCCAGTTTTAATCAATATCAATTTGCTTGAAAATCCATGTAGCGAATTCTTGACGCATCTCAAAATCGCCAACTTTCAGCTCGTGAAATCTTTGAATTTTGTATGGGTACACACAATAGAGACATTAAGTGAAGCGTCTTCGGATATCACAATCATACTCGGCGATTTTAACGCCAAAAGTTCAACTTGGGGATCACCTGTCCAGGATAACAAATATCAGCAGGTTGAGGACATGCTAACCGACCTCGACTTTACACCGTTAAATAAGGGAAAGAACACCTATCCAAGTCCACAGGCACAGAATCCGCAATAGACATCACAGCGATAAATTACAACATCCCACCCACAACACAATGGAAAATCCTGAGAGGTGCAATCAGTGACCACAGACCAATTTTAACAACCCTAAACTTCAAAATTGAGAATGTCCAACAGAATAAAAGAACATGGAACTTTAGTAAAGCCGACTTGAAAAAATTCAAAGCTTGAAGAACTGTGCAACGAAGAATTGAATTACAGAACGCTTGAGAAAAACTTGGAAAAATTATCTTCGAACATATCCAAAGCTGCAAAAGCATCGATACCTAGAAGGAGACGTAAAAACCTGTGGATACCTTACTGGAAGGACCACAACATCGAGGCAATGATTTCAGAGAGAGAGAGACAATATCAATGAACTTCTTAGAACAAATAAAACAGAAGAAAACAGAAAGGAACTCATTGAAGTTATTCACAAAATATAAAAAGTAATTTGGATTTGCAAACAAGAAAAATGGCAGAATTCTGCGAGAAAATGGATCCAAGAAAGGACAGCCATCACTGTAATATAATTAGAGTGTTAGAAAACAATCAAAACCAACACCAATCCTCTAATACTCTAACCGATGTGAATAGAACAGCGAGAACGAGAACAAACAGATGGCTGACATAATTGCTGAATATCTTTCAAGCATTACACAAGACTCAACTATACGAATGAAGACAAGACTCTAAATAATAATATAAAAAAGTTAGTTAAACAAGCAAGAAACTACCATCAACAATATATTTTCTCGAGAGACTTCACACTGAATGAGCTAAACTCATCATCTAATCTTTGGTCAAATGATTAAACACTTCGGAAACAAAGCTAAAAATCAACTCCTACGAATACTGAACATATATTGTCAAACTGGTAGACTACCAAAGAATTGGAAGATATCAATTATAGTTCTAATACTGAAACCAAACAAAGATGCCAAGGAATACAAGAACTATCGGCCAATTGATCTCACCAGCATACTTTGCCTGATCACCTGTTCTACTTCTGCTAATCAATAATAGAATATTTCCAGGAAAAACCGCCAAAGAAGACAACTGCCATATTCCTGGATATGACCTCAGCTTTTGATCGAGTGTGAAGAGAAAAATTACTTGAAAGGCTGCACAACATCGGAGTAAGAGGAAAACCCTTAATCAGGATTGCAGAATTCTTAAGGGGAAGAAGGATAAAGGTTCGGGTCAATGGAGAATTTTCCAAGGACCGAAGAACATGGGCTGGTGTACCTCCATGCGGGTAGTAGCGATCTGTACCTGGCTGCCCGAAAGAGGGTGGTAGGGGCTAACTGATCACATCAGACCATTGTGGAACTCAGTGGAAGAGTTAACGATGCCAATAGGGGTCTGTCACAGGAGTGACGTCCAGTTGCAGACTACGAAAAAGTAGGGAGGCTTGACGGCTACCTACATATGCTCATAAGCACCTTCCCGTGGTGCGTCCTGAGCACGTTTCTAACAAGAACGTGGCCAACGCTGACAGCTCGTCTGACAAGTCTGGAAAGACGGATATGCCCAGTTCAGCCTTGCGTTACAAGGTGGCGATCTGGTGTTAATATAATACAGGTCACCCCCCCCCCCGCCCCCAATAATGCCAATACAAAATATAAGGATTAACATTACCAATGAGGCTCAGGTAGCGCCTGAAAACGGGTGGGAGGTAGATCCCTCTTGCCGTGGAGTGAACGACCTAGTCAGAGCTGATGGGCCAGCTCGACATATTGGGTCTAGTAACTTCTCATGCATCCCTCTTGAAAAAACCCCTGAAGACAAGGATAAGCCCGAGGACGCTCAAATTTCCTCGGGCTCCGAGCGTATGCCCAATAATACCCCGTTGGATATTTCTAATAATTCCCCTGACGCGCCTGAGGCGATGGTAGAGGGGCCAAATAAGGAGGTGCGGAGGTTCTTGCAGCTGAATTGCGCTCGTTCGAGGAGGAACTCAGAGGAGCTAGACCGGATCATTAAAAGTCATCGCCCTCATGTTATCCTGGTGCAGGAGATGTACCTGGAGGATGACGGGATTATGGGTCTAGATACTCGTTACAGTTTTTTTCTCTAGCGACTGCAACAAGGCCGCCTTACTGGTCCGGGGAGATCTTCCTTGTTTGGGTTGTGGGTCCTGGGAGGAGGCGGTGGCTGTACAGATCGAGGCGGCGGAACTAAAACTGGTCTGCCTCTCTACGTACATACCACCTGAGGACAACGACCTCGGTAAGCTGGACTTCCCAAATGATTTTTTGGTTGGGAAGGAAGGGCACGAGATCGTGATTGGCGGGGATTTTAACGCGCGCACCCAGCTGTTCGGGGACAAGGAGGAAAATTCTAAAGGAAAGGCGCTGGTCGATCTTGTTATTGGTCAGAGTCTGGATATTTGGAACGTCTATGGTGAATCGACGTTTGCCACGGCAAACGGTGAAAGCATCATAGACTTCTCCCTGGCAAGAACGAGCAGGATGTGGCGTTTGAGGTGGGAAACGGACCCAACAGACGTAAGCGACCACAAACTCATCAGGTTTGAAGCCAGTTGTAAAGTGGAACATGTGGAGAGAGTTCCTCGATACAGCATCAGGGGGCCTAACCTTGAAAGATTCAGACGCCGGTTTGCTTGCACACTTGAGGGTAGATTGGCTGGAGAAGTTGACAGAATTTCTATTAATAGCATGGTCAATGAGCTCCACCAGGAATTAACCAACACGTGCAAAACCTTGGGGCCCGGATCTAGAAAGGTTACCGCATTTAAAAGGCTTAAACAGCCTTGGTGGACCGAGGAGCTGGAGATCGAGAGAAAGAGAGTCAGGTCCATGAGGAAGCTATTCAAGAATAGTATGGGCAAAGAGAAAGTTAGGAGAATAATATCTTTCCAGAAGGTCCTAGCAGGGTACAAGGGACACACCGAAAGGGCGAAGAGGAAACACTGTAGGGAGTTGTGCAAACCCGTACTGGAGATTAATCCATATGGTCTCACTTACAGGGCTGTCTCTGGAAAGATAAGGTGCTCCGCTAACTTGAGGCTACTTGAAGGGGGAAGATGTGTTCAAGACCCAGGACCTGAAGGAGACCCTGGACCTCATCTTGGATCGGAACTTCGGAAACGAGGAACCAGTGGATGAAATCTCTCTGACCACTTATGGTTTGGGGAATCCGCCCTTTTCTGAGAATGAGGTGAAACGGGCGGCTTTCAAGTTCGGGAACAGGAAATCTCCTGGTCCCGCCGGGATCTATAACACGGTCGTGAAAGCCATGGTGAGGATGCACCCATCGCTTCTTGCCAGGTTATTCAATAGGTGCCTGGACACTGGTACTTTTCCTGAGGCATGGAAGGTTGCCCGAATAGTGCTTCTCGAAAAGTCTGGTAGAAAGGGCAATTCTCCTAATGATTATCGTCCGCTTTCTTTACTAGTGTGTCTAGGTAAGGTCCTGGATAGCCTACTAGCTCAGCGCCTGAAGCACTGGCTAGAGCGCAATGAGCTCCTTTCCTCTTTCCAACATGGTTTTAGGGAAAGAAAATTCACAACCACAGCTCTAAACGAGGTGTTAGAGGGTTGCCCCCAGGGCTCTTGCTGCGGACCTATTCTGTGGAATATTCTGGTAAACACCGTTTTCCAGGAGGAGCTACCTGAGTTAGCCAGGCTGGTTCTCTATGCCGACGACCAGTTCCTCATCATTGAGGCTGCTTCGAGAGCGAAGGCTGAGGAGTGTGTTGAAACTTCTCTCCAAATTCTCTCGAACTGTGCCCATGACTCTGGCCTTAAGTTCAATCTCTCCAAAACTAAAGCCCTCAGCTTTAAGTCTAGGGACATAAGAACTAAAAGGAAAGGGATCAAATGGAAATACAAGTCGGCTATCCGGATGGAAGGACGGAGAATAGCGTTGGTCAATAGGATGACCATCCTGGGGATAGTCATTGATGACAAGATGGGTTGGCAATACCAGGCGGAGGAGGTATAGATAGTTATTGCATTTTTAGGAATTTTATTAATTATTTCTGATGATAATTGTTTTAAGTATTCTGAATTTTGTTATTGTTTTTTGGTGGATTCATTTGAATTGGCATCAAAAATAACATTTTGTTAGTAGTTCGCATGGAAATATCTTTTCTGCTAAATAATATTTTTCACTTTATATTTTAAAAATCCATTTATTTTGGCCAGGTGGAGAGGCCCTTCTTTTTGAGTCTTATATTGGATTACCAATTAAGTATGTAATTAAAAGTTCTGTGTTTGTTTCCATAACTCTTGATTTTGTTTATATATTATGGCAGATTGTAGCTTCTTCTATCATTTAAGGGCATAATGTCTGCCTCGTAAAGTACAATATCATTAGGGCAGGTATTTCGAAGACCTGTAATAATTCTAGCTGCACTAAGTTGTATCCTTTCTAGTGTTTTTATATTTGTTTCAGATGCTGTACCATAGATTTGATATCCATATTCCAAGATAGGTCTCATTAGAGATGTGTAAATTAATTTTAGTGTTGTTGCTTCAGCTCCCCACTCTCTTCCTGAATTATATTTCAAGAATTTTAGTCGGTCTCTTCCTTTTCTAACAACTCCTTCAATATGTTTACTGGAGTTAATTTCTGGATCCACGGTGTAGTCGCGATATTTAGGATGTTTATTATATTGCAATTGTTGTTCTTTCAGAATAATTTTTGGTCTTATTTTGTATAGATTCTTATCGGTAGTAAAAATACAGGTTTCAGATTTTTGGGGGTTAAATTCTAATTTGTGTTTATTAGCAAATTTTTGTAGGTGGAGAAGAGTCTTGTTCAAATCCCTTTCAGCTTTTTTTTTTCGTGCTTTAGTGTTGCTGCTACATAGAATAATGTCATCAGCGAATAGTCCAATATTGGTTTTATGTGAATTTTTTTCTTCTATGCCTGCAATAAATAGGGTGAAGAGATTTAGGCTAAGGACTGATCCTTGTGGTAATCCTTATAAAGTGCCATTATATTTGAACCTGATGTATCTATTTTTAAGGAAATAATTCATTCAAGTGATAGCTTTTTCATCAATTTTGAAATGTTTGTATAATTTTGTGATGAACTTGTTTTTTTTAACATACCATATCAAAAGCTTGTGTAAGGTCTAAAAAAGCAGCTATGGTGTGGTTAGTTGGTTTTCTGTTTGTGCATCTTTTACCTTTTGTGTTAAAAATAAGAGTTGGTCTATTCTTCCATGTCCTTTCCTAAATCCATATTGTTCTTCTGGTAAGAGATTTCTTGTATCGAGGTGGTAGGTGAGTCGTCTGAGTATATTTTTTTCCCATTAATTTGCAGCAAATACTTGTGAGGGAGATAGCTCGGTAGTTTTTTGGGTCATTAGAAGATTTGTAAAGTCTTTTAATAGGAATTATTGTTGCAGTTTTCCAGTCTTGAGGCAATTTTCCAGTTTTCCAGGAGTTATTGAAAATATGAAGACGTCTTTCTTCGCCAATTTTTCTCAAGTTTGATAGCATTTGGCCATGGATTCCATCTGGCGCAGGACTCTTGTTTTGGTCAGTGTTTTCTAATGCATAAGCTAACTCTTTCATATTGATTTTTTTCATGGAAAAATATTGAGTGCTAGTGATATTTTTACAGTCATGAATACTCTTTCGGGCCTTTTTTTCAACTTTCTTATCTTTTATTTCAAATTTGATTTTACTACTTATTTGATATGAATTACCTAAAAGATTGGCAGAAATGTTTTCATTAGTTGCTGGGATGCCATCTGATTTCTTAATCATTTTTTTTTCAGTTTGTGACTGGGATCTGTCAATTTGTTTTGCCAAATGCCAAAGTTTTGTATTTGGGTTTTTGGGTTCAGGTTTTCACAAGTTTGTTTCCATTTATCCCTTTTCACATTTACGTATAATCTTTTTATTTTTGCATTCACAATGTTCGGTTCAGTTCTACAATTTGTTTGGCTTTAGGTGCACTTTTTTGTAGTTCACTTATTTTAGTTATAAGTGTTTGAATATTTTTTTGCCTGGTGTGTATAATTTGAAATCCATTTCTTAATATTATCTCTTGGTATTGAAACTTTGGCTGCTTTAATAATGGTGTTTTTGAAAGATATCCAATTAGCCTTTTTGAAGTTCCAGAAATTTTCTTAATTGAGCTGTTTTGGTCTTGATGCTAATTTCTATCAAATTAGACAAATGATCACTTCCGATACTTTTTAATATTTGCCATTTGCATCTGTGGAAAATGTCAGGATAGTAAAAACTTATATCAAGTGCTTGTGCATTATTATAGCTGTAGGAATGATGGGTATGATTCCCATCATTTAAGCACATGAAAGCATTGTCGTTAAATATGTTTGATAGTATTTTGCTACTTGGGTTTGGCGTGGAACATCCCCATAGTTGATGTTTGGCATTAAGGTCACCTACAATAATAGTGTTGTCTGTAAGAAATTGAGCCGTTTTTCCATCGTCAATAAGTTTATTGTTTGGAGGGTGATACATATTGTATATGTTGATACCTTGGGCTTCGAGGTCTGATGTGTTTGGAATATTAACGGCTATGTCCTCATAGTACAAATTCTTGATTGAAAATGGTAGGCCACACCCTTTAACAGCATATACAGATGGATCTTCAGACCTTACCCTGAGTAATGGAGGGGCCGGAATTAACATAATATTTCAAGATGGAACACACATCAAAATCAAACGAGAAGCAGGACAGATTTCGTCAAATTTCACCTGTGAACTGACAGCTATCTGGAAAGCCCTTGCTGTACAAAGGTGTGTTAAAAAAGTATCGCGACCTTTGTGTTTTTCAAAAATTATTTATTTATTCATGAAT
The DNA here is from genome assembly GCA_030710605.1 of Cordylochernes scorpioides. Taxonomy (NCBI): domain Eukaryota; kingdom Metazoa; phylum Arthropoda; class Arachnida; order Pseudoscorpiones; family Chernetidae; genus Cordylochernes; species Cordylochernes scorpioides. The sequence goes on along the minus strand of CP092869.1, from coordinate 42,955,598 downwards.
ACCTATTTTGTCCCCTTCAAAGTAATCCCCATGAGATATTATACACTTGTGCCAACGGTTTTTCCAATCTTCGAAGCACTTCAAAAAATAATTTTTTAAAATCTTTTTCAGCTCCTCCTTCGATGCCGTCTTTATCTCGTAAAGCGAAGCGTAACGTCGTCCTTTCATGGGCCTCTTCAGTTTAGGGAACAAGAAAAAGTCACAGGGGGCCAAATCTGGGGAATACGGTGGCTGCGGCGTCATTAGTGTGTTGTTTTTGGCCAAAAAGTCGCGCATAAGCAACGATGTGTGAGCAGGGGCATTATCGTGGTGCAAAAGCTAATTTTTGTTCTTCCACAAATCCGGGCGTTTCTGGCGGATTGCTTCGCGCAAATTGCGCATAACTTGCAGGTAATATTCCTTATTGACCGTTCTACCTTGTGGCAAGAACTCATGATGCACCACGCCCCTGTAATCGAAGAAAACTGTCAGCAAAACTTTCACATTCGACTGAACTTGGCGCGCTTTTTTCGGTCTTGGTTCGTGCGGCAGCTTCCATTGAGATGATTGAGCTTTGGTTTCCACGTCATAACCATAAACCCACGCTTCGTCACCAGTTATGACCCTCTGGAGCAAATTTGGGTCGTCGCGGACAGAGTCCAACATCTCATTAGCAATGTTCATGCGATGCTGTTTTTGGTCGCAATTGAGCAGTTTTGGTACGAATTTCGCGGCGACCCGTCTCATGCCAAAATTATTGATAAAAATCGAATGGCACGAGCCAATCGATATGTTTAGGTCCTCTGCAACTTCTCTAACGGTGATTCGACGATTAGCCAATATAATTTTCTTCACTTCACTGTGCTCGGGCGTCCGGCACGCCCTTCGTCGTTCACATCTTCTCGGCCTTCTGAGAACATTTTGTACCACCGATAAACGTTGATTCGGTCCAAGGTAGCTTCTCCGTATGCCACAGTCAACATTCGGAATACATCCGCGCACTTAATTTCGTTTTCACACAAAATTTGATACACGTTCTTTGATCCATTTTTTTTAATAGGTAAAAATCGAAGACGATCCAAAACACCTGCAAGCAAAGCAGCTGTCAACAATTAAGCGAACATTCAAAATGGCCGAGCTTGTCGGCAGACATGAGTACCAACATAAAGCTACAAAAAGATCGAAATTCGAATATACGTAACCCGCGAAAATTCAAAAGTCGCGATACCTTTTGAACACACCTCGTATGCATTAACCAACCATCCCTGCATCAAGCAGAAGGAAATTTAATATACAGCGACTTCATATCTGCTCTAGAAGCAATTCAGAAGGGCAATACTAAAATCACACAGAAAATACACTCGTTACTTACCCAATTGGAACCATTGGAGGAGAACTGCATTCTACAATCGATTCCTGCCCATGTTGGGATCGGGGATAATGAAATGGCATTTGAATTGGCAAAGAAAGCCAGAAAGTTGAGTCAAAGGAAAGAACAATGTCATTATTTGACGCTGATGATTTGTCAAAATACAAGATAATTAAACAAAAAATAAGAAAAGATCAAAATGCGATATAAACTCTGAGATAAAAAGACAAAAACTAACACGACTTAGAACAAAACACTATAAAGGAATGACAATACATCCAGATGGCACAAGAACCTATAGGACATGCAACAACTGTCCTGGTTTGGAACTGACACCTACCCATTTATTCTCACTAGCCGAATGACCCGGGCAACGCCCGTGTTTTACCCGATTGAATGTTTTTATTCAAATACTATTTGTTACAATTATAAATTGGCGCCTTATATAAATGCATATATTAGTTAATAACTATAGCCTATGTGCTTTATCTGTCTATGTACTGTTGGCTTCCGTAGGCGTCTCTTACTGGGAAAAAGAGAGGATTTCATTTAGTTATTAACTAATATATGCATTTATTTAAGGTGCGACCCGCTCCAACACAATAGTTACAAAAACCAAAAAGCGAGTGGGGAGGGGGCATGATGGGGGGGCAAAGGTGGCGTGATCGTAGCCAACCAATAGGAGAGCGCCATTCCAAAAAAAAAAAAAGCTAACGGTGACAGAGATGAAAACTGAAGAATTAAGAACGCATGACGCTCGTAACTGTATATAGAATACCCAACAATTGCCGCAGCCTTGCAGAAATTTGACATGGACCCAGAGCAGCATCTTTACACACGCAAGATAGTGGGCATTGCTGCTGCGGTGATGGAGATGCATGGAGACATCTGAGGCTCTTTATTGGACACGACAACAACAACGGCATTCCAGAGTAAAATAAATTTTCAGAGATAGATACATATTTTTCAAATGAATTAAAATAAATATAATCGATACTGATAGAGAGTTGAATTAAAAAAAAAAGAAATTATAGTTTTTTATTTCTTTACTTAATTTATATTTCCATTCTAGGAAAGTAAATTCAAAAATTTTGTGTTTTATACTAGTTTTATTAATGAATATATCGATGTCTTTTAATATAGATTTAATTGTATTATTGAAATTGTGTTTGATCTGAGGTATATATTTATATCCTCTACTAGCGGATGTACCCGGCTTCGCGCGGGTTTTACCCGAGTAAAGGTTTGTCTAACGAACATTTGTTAAAATAATTCTCTATAAACTTATTTAAAAAAATAATAATAATAGATATATTTTGATAATTTGAAATTCGTAAATTTGAATCTCTCGATAAAGTGAACCATTTTTCCAGGTCCCTTGAAAAATACTCGATAAGTTGAATAAAATCAATATTAATTGGTTCCCTCGGTAATTGGAAGTTAAAGGAATAGTATATTTGCCTTGGAATTGTATCATTTCAAAATCATCATTTTATCTATTCTCCCAATATATAAGTTGTAGATAAATTTAAAAAAACTAACTTTGACTTGTGCACAATTAATAGGTAGAAATCTTACTTTTGATAAATAATCTTTAAGATAAAAAACTTAGTGATAATAAAATTTATAGATAAAAAAACTTGTTATCATCGTCACAATGGGGGCGCGGCTTTCGAGTTAAGTCTAAAAAATGTGTAAATAACTCTAAGGATATTCAAGATATTCAAGAAATTATTTTTCAAAAGCCTTCCCGGCGATATACCTAATAATATCTCAAAATTTCACGGCGATTGGATGTATGGTTTTTGAATCTATAGAGTACACACAGACAGACAGACATTAAATTATATATATATACTAGCGGATGTACCCGGTTCGCCCGGGTTTTGCCCGAGTAAAGGTTTGTCTAACGAACATTTGTTAAAACAATTTTGGGAGACACCGTTGACTTTGGCCAGATCCGAAACTAGGCCTCCCTATGACGTCAAAATGACGTCGCGATGTAAACAAAGGTTACGACTGGGTTTTTTTTTTTTTTTTAAATTCGATTTAATTATTAATATTTTAAATACCTGCGACTAATTTATAGTGTCAATATATTTATAAAGGATTTTTTATTTCAATAATTTTCTATTAGCAATTTTTTTATTATTTTTTTAGCGCCAACGTAAACAAAGAAATACAGGCGTAATACGTTCCAATGGTGCCAAAGGTTATATTTATAAATAGGAATATACAAAATAAATATAATATAGAATATAAAAAATAAAAATAATAAAATTATGAGTAAATTAAATTTTATTGCCCTCTATCGTTAATATTTTACACAAATAAATTTACTGGCAATGCGTTTCTTTTTTTTTTTTTTTTTTTTTTTTTTTTTTTTTTTTTTTTTTTAGTAAATTTATTTGTGTAAAATATTAATAAAATTATGAATATTACATATTTATAATAATAAAACTATTAATAAATTACATTAACCTAACCTAACCTGAACCTATCCTAACCTAACCTGAACCTAACCTAACCTAACCTAACCTGAACCAACCTTAACCTAACCTAACCTAAAGCTAACTTAAACTAACCTAACCTAAGCGAACCTAACCTAACCTAACCTAAGCGAACCTAACCTAACCTAACCTGAACGAACCTTAACCTAACCTAACCTAAACCGAACATAAACTAACTTAAATTAACAACGAAATTTTTACATTAATTAATAATTAATTTAATAATAATTTTAAATATCGGACACCATTGCTCTCAAGGTGCATTCACAACATACACGTGTTTACAATTGCGCTAAATATTTTCAAAAAAAAAATCTATTTAAAATTAGCAGGCCATTTAGAAAAATATATATATATATTGAAACTATAAAATAATCGCAGGTATTTAGAATATCAATAATTAAATCGTGTTTAAAAAAAAAACAATGACCCAGTCGTAACCTTTGTTTACATCGCGACGTCATTTTGACGTCATAGGGAGGCCTATTTTCGGATCTGGCCAAACCTCACGGGGTCACCCACAATTTTCTATAAACTTATAAAAGAAATAATAGATATATTTTGATAATTTGAAACTCGTAAATTTGAATCTCTCGATAAAGTGAACATTTTTTCCCGGTCCCTTGAAAAATACTCGATAAGTTGAATAAAATCAATATTAATTGGTTCCTTTTGTAATTAGAAGTTAAAGGAATAGTATCTTCTTTTGGAATTTTATCATTATTCTTGTCTTAAATAAATTGCCGTGTCATCCTGAATTTTGTCTTTTCTAATTTTCTACATTACAAAATCATCATTTTATCTATTCTCCCAATATATATGTTGTAGATAAATGATAAAACTAACTTTGACTTGTGCGCAATTAATAGGTAGAAAATCTTAATTTTGATAAATAATCTATATATATATAAAATTGAGAGAATGTCTGTCTGTCTGTTTGTCTGTCTGTCTGTAATCTATAGAATCAAAAACCATACATCCAAACGCCGTGAAATTTTGGGATATTATTAGGTATATCCCTGGGAAGGTTTTTGAAAAATAATTTCTTGAATATCTTGAATATCTTTAGAGTTATTTGCAGATTTGTAGATTCAAATAAATTATGATGATTATTTATCAAAAGTAAATGGTTTTGTTTACAAAAAATATGTGTATTCAATATGGTGGTCAATAGTCAAATAATCTGGTTTTTTATTAAATAATAGAATTTTTTTAATTATATAAAAATTAATTTAGTAAACAAAATATTGATTTTTTGAAAATTTATATTTTATTAGTAGTATAAAAAATTTATATATATATAAGAATTTTTTGTGTAATTTTTAGTAAACAAAGAATATTAGAAAAATATATCTATATATATATATATAATTGAATGTCTGTCTGTACTCTATAGATTCAAAAACCATACATCCAATCGCAGTGAAATTTTGGGATATTATTAGGTTTATCCCCGGGAAGGTTTTTGAAAAATAATATCTTGAATATCTTGAATATCCTTAGAGTTATTTGCAGATTTGTAGATTTAACTCGCAATCATTGCGATGATGATAACAAGTTTTGTTTTTATCTATGAGTTTATTATCTTAAAAATTATTCATCAAAAGTAAGATTTTCTACCTATTAATTGCGCAGAAGTCAAAGTTAGTTTTATCATTTACTACAGCATATATATAGGGAGAATAGATAAAATGATGATTTTGTAATGTAGAAAATTAGGAAAGACACAATTCAGGATGACACGGCAATTTATTTGAGAAAAGAAAAATGATACAATTCCAAGGCAAGATACTATTCCCTTAACTTCCAATTACCGAGGGAACCAATTAATATTGATTTTATTCAACTTATCGAGTATTTTTCAAGGGACCGGGAAAAATGTTCACTAGATAAAACGATGATTTTGTAATGTAGAAAATTAGGAAAGACAAAATTCAGGATGACACGGCACACAGGGACCGGGAAAAAATGTTCACTTTATTCAGAGATTCAAATTTACGAGTTTCAAATTATCAAAATATATCTATTATTTTTTTTAAAAGGTTTATAGAGAATTTTTTCAAAAAATGTTCGTTAGACAAACCTTTACTCGGGTAAAACCCGGGCGAAGCCGGGTTCATTTATATATATAATTGAATGTCTGTCTGTACTCTATAGATTCAAAAACCATACATTCAATCGCCGTGAAATTTTTGGATATTATTAGGTATATCCCTGGAAAGGTTTTTGATAAATAATTTCTTGAATATCTTGAATATCCTTAGAGTTATTTGCAGATTTGTAGATTTAACTAAATGATGATGATTATTTATCAAAAATAAGATTTTCTACCTATTAATTGCGTACAAGTCAAAGTTAGTTTTATCATTTATCTACAACATATATATTGGGAAAATATATAAAATGATGATTTTGTAATGTAGAAAATTAGAAAAGACAAAATTCAGGATGACACGGCAATTTATTTGATAATTAAAATTGATTTTATTCAACTTATCGAGTATTTTTCAAAGGACGGGGAAAAAATGTTCACTTTATCGAGAGATTTAAATTTACGAGTTTCAAATTATCAAAATATATCTATTATTTAAATGACATTTATGTAGGGATAATTTTATTGTTAATTTTCATTTTGATGTATTGTATACATTTGATCATTAATAAATTATTATTTAGGTATTAAAACTGCCTTTTTGTTCAAAGACAGCAACGTTCGAACGGGTACAGCTAGGTGGAGCAGATAATCAAACATAAAGTTATCTTGCCAAGTATAGATTCAGTAGGGATTGGATGTTTTCTAGAATTGTTTTAACAAATGTTCGTTAGGTAAACTTTCCCTAGGGTAAAACCCGAGCGAAGCCGGGTAGATCCGCTAGTCTTTAATATAATAAACTTAGTGATAATAAACTTGTTATCATCGTCGCAATGGGGGCGCTGCTTGCTAGTTAAATCTACAAATCTGGAATTAACTCTAAGAATATTCAAGATATTCAAGAAATTATTTTTCAAAAACCTTCTCGGGATATACATAATAATATCCCAAAATTTCACGACGATTGGATGTATGGTTTTCGAATCTATAGAGTAGACACAGGCACAGACAGACATTCATTTATATATATATACAAGCGGATGTGTACCCGGCTTCGCCCGGGTTTTATCCGAGTGGAAGTTTGCCTAACCAATATTATTGATAATATATTTATCTATATATATAAAAATGAATGTTTGTATGTTTGTTGGTTTGTATGTCCAGTATACAAATTCGCAGTAGTTCACTAATTCAAACCAAAATTTTCATACATAGGTAAAAAAATAACGGGGATGACGATAGGCTATTTTAAAAAAATATATAAATCAATTATTAAAACTATATATTCAAATTATTCTACTTAGCTCACGAGCAACGCCCTCTATCAAGTATTAAAAGGTTATAAATATGTTTAAAATCTAAATCTTCTCAATATTTTATTAATAATAGTTCGCTTAATAACACATATAATATAAATATTTATATAATAACTGCTATAATTTGAAATATTTGGTAGGTTTTATTTATTTATATATTTTCATTTTTAGATATAACTGATCTAATTCGCCGTTTAAAATAACTAATATTAGTTCGCTTAATAACACATATAATATAAATATTTATATAATAACTGCTCTAATTTGAAATATTTGGTGGTTTTTATTTATTTACTAGCCGAATGACCCGGCATTTTCCCGATTGGATGTTTTGACTCAAATACTATTTGTTACAATTCTAAATTGGCGCCTTTTAATTAATTGCATATGTTAGTTAATAACTAAAGACTACCGCCCGCCATGCGCGCGCACAGGGAAGTCACGTGCTCGCCGGCAGGCAACGGGCACGCGCCGCCGGCAGGGGGGGGGGGGCAAAGGCGGCGTGACCGTAGCCAACCAATAAAAGCAAACGGTGACAGAGTCGGCTGATTGATTAGGAAAGACGCTCGTAACTGTATATATTTACTAGCCGAATGACTCGGGCAACGCCCGTGTTTTACCCGACTGTAGATGTTACAACGGTGATCCTTAGGTCGCTGTTTCAAATCCGGCTCGAGGGAGCCGGCGAGAACGTGACCTCCCTGTGCGTGCGCATCCGTGACAGAGGCCGATGAGGAAAGACGGTCGTGACTATATATAGGGATACATTTTGTGTAGAAATAGGATTAGTTGACTTTATAAGGTAAACTTATTCATACAGTTTGTATCCCTCGATAGCTCAGTTGGCAGAGCGGAGGACTGTAGATGTTACAACGGTGATCCTTAGGTCGCTGGTTCAAATCCGGCTCGAGGGAGTTTTTTTTTTTTGTTAATTTTTATTGGCTGCCGGCGAGCACGTGACCTCCCTGTGCGCGCGCATCCGTGACAGAGGCCGATGAGGAAAAACGGTCGTGACTATATATAGGGATATTCCAAATTGTACCTTATCAGTAGATTTGGTCTTATTAACTTGAGTTTATAATCTACTAGCGGACGTACCTGGCTTCGCCCGGGTTTTAACCGAGTAAAGGTTTGTCTAACGAATCTCTCGATAAAGTGAACATTTTTTCCCGGTCCCTTGAAAAATACTCGATAAGTTGAATAAAATCAATATTAATTGGTTCCCTCGGTAATTGGAAGTTAAAGGAATAGTATCTTGCCTTGGAATTGTATCATTATTCTTGTATGGATGTACCCGGCTTCGCCCGGGTTATACCCGAGTAAAGGTTTGTCTAACAAATCTCTCGATAAAGTGAACATTTTTTTCCGGTCCCTTTAAAAGTACTCGATAAGTTGAATAAAATCAATATTAATTGGTTCCCTCGGTAATTGGAAGTTAAAGGAATAGAATCTTGCCTATGAATTGTATCATTATTTTTGTCTCAAATAAATTGCCGTGTCATTCTGAATTTGTCTTTCCTAATTTTCTACATTACAAAATCATCGTATCATCATGATAATATTTAGAGCAGATTGTTGAATAATATCAGATAAATTAGTATATTTATCTTGATTATTTTTAGGCGAAAAGTTATTTCAAATATTTTATTTGCTAGAAACCTTCCCAGTACTATACTAAATAACTTCCCAAAGTTTCATGGCGTTCCAATGAGTGGTTTGGTCAGGCATAAAGGACAAACAGACACACACACACATACATTTATTTTTATATATATAGATAATCCAAATTGTACCTTATAATTGGATTTGGTAGTATAACCTTGTGTTTATAATCAATAATCCAAATTGTGCCTCATCATTGGATTTGGTCTCAATACCTTGTGTTTATAATCTATAATCCAAATTGTGCCTTACCATTGGATTTGGTCTTATTACCTTGTGTTTATAATCTACTAGACGGTGACCCGAGCTTCGCCCCAGAATTGACCCGTGTGCATATCTAACCGAGTGATATATATTTATATAAGATTTTTTTATAATTGTTTTTGTTATTAGCATTACCTATTTCTTTGCATCAGCATAAATTTATCTAATCTTTGATAGAGGGCGCTGTTCGTGAGCTAAGTAGAATAATTTTAATATATAGTTTTAATAATTGATTTATATATTTTTAAAAATAGACTATCGTCTTTCCCGTATTTTTTTACCTATGTATTGAAATTTTGGTTTGAATTAGTGAACTACTGCGAATTTGTATACCACAAAACAAACAAACAAACATACAAACATTGATAATCCAAATTGTACCTTATCATTGGATTTGGTCGTATTACCTTGTGATTATATTCTATAATCCAAATTGTACCTTATCATTGGATTTGGTCGTATTACCTTGTGTTTATAATCTATAATCCAAATTGTGCCTTATCATTGGATTTGGTCTTATTACTTTGTGTTTATAATCTATAATCCAAATTGTATCTTATCATTGGGTTTGGTCGAATTACCTTGTGTTTATAATATTTAATCCAAATTGAACCTTATCATTGGATATGGTCTATTACCTTGTGTTTAAAATTTATAATCCAAATTGTACCTTATCATTGGATTTTGTCTTATTACCTTGTGTTTATAATCTATAATCCAAATTGTGCCTTATATTTGGATTTGGTCGTATTACCTTGTGTTTATAATCAATAATCCAAATTGTACCTTATCATTGTATTTGGTCTTATTACATGGTGTTTATAATCTAAAATCCAAATTGTGCCTCATCATTGGATTTGGTCTCATTACCTTGTGTTTATTATCTATAATTCAAATTGTACCTTATTATTGGATTTGGTCTTATTACCTTGTGTTTATAATCTATAATCCAAATTGTACCTTATCATTGGATTTGGTCTTATTACCTTGTGTTTATAATCTATAATCCAAATTGTGCCTTATCATTGGATTTGGTCTTATTGCCTTGTGTTTATAATCTATAATCCAAATTGTACTTTATTATTGTATTTGGTCTTATTACCTTGTGTTTATAATCTACTAGCCGAATGACCCGGGCAACGCCCGTGTTTTACCCGATTGAATGTTTTTATTCAAATGTTATTTGTTACAATTATAAATTGGAGCCGTGGATGTCACTCTTGTGAAACGTCCCGCTCCAAACTTTACATGTACATTAGGTCAGCTGGTATTACCCCTCATTTTCACCGCTAGAGGCGCGAGCGAATTGACTTTTTGTAAATATACATAAGTATAAAGATAAAAGCTTCTATAGAAATAAATAAAATAAGCCGAAATAGCTCAGTTAGGAGAGCGTTAGACTGAATATCTGAAGGTCCCTGGTTCGATCCCAGGTTTCGACATCTTTTTTTAATTTTTAAATTTCTACTTACCGTAACTTGACACTTAACGTGACAGAATTGTGCATGACGCTGATAACTGTATTAAATATAATCCAAATTGTGCCTTATCACACACTATTTTTTTATTTGGCCTTATTACCTTGTGTTTATAATCTATGACGTAATGCCGGCGGCGCGCGCCCGTTGGCTGCCGGCGAGCACGTGACCTCCCTGTGCGCGCGCATCCGTGACAGAGGCGGCCGATGAGGAATGAGGAAAGACGGTCGTGACTATATATTTATATATATATATATATACTAGCGGACGTACCCGGCTTCGCCCGGGTTTTACCCGAGTAAAAGTTTGTCTAACGAATCTCTCGATAAAGTGAGCATTTTTTTCCCGGTCCCTTGAAAAATACTCGATAAGTTGAATAAAATCAATATTAATTGGTTCCCTCGGTAATTGGAAGCTAAAGGAATAGTACCTTGCCTTGGAATTGTATCATTATTCTTGTATGGATGTACCCGGCTTCGCCCGGGTTTTACACGAGTAAAGGTTTGTTTAACGAATCTCTCGATAAAGTGAACAATTTTTCCCGGTCCCTTGAAAAATACTAGATAAGTTGAATAAAATCAATATTAATTGGTTCCCTCGGTGATTGGAAGTTAAAGGAATAGTATCTTGCCTTGGAATTGTATCATTATTCTTGTATGGATGTACCCGGCTTCGCCCGGGTTTTACCCGAGTAAAGGTTTGTTTAACGGATCTCTCGATAAAGTGAACATTTTTTCCCGGTCCCTTGAAAAATACTCGATAAGTTGAATAAAATCAATATTAATTGGTTCCCTCGGTAATTGGAAGTTAAAGGAATAGTATCTTGCCTTTGAATTGTATCATTATTCTTGTCTCAAATAAATTGCCGTGTCATCCTGAATTTTGTCATTCCTAATTTTCTTTATTAAAAAATCATCGTATCATCATGATAATATTTAGAAAAGATTGTTGAATTATAACAGATAAATTAGAATATTTATCTTGATTAATTCTAGGCGAAAAGTTATTTCAAAAATTTTATTTGCTAGAAACCTTCCCAGTACTATACTAAATAACTTCCCAAAGTTTCATGGCGATCCAATGAGTGGTTTGGTCAGGTATAAAGGACAAACAAACAGACACACATACATTCATTTTTATATATATATAGATAGAAGATATAATAATAATAATTATTATTATCATTAGATAATGATAATGATCATAATGATGATGCGCGCGCATCCGTGACAGAGGCCGATGAGGAATGAGGAAAGACGGTCGTGACTATAAATATTAACTAGACGAATGACCCGGGCAACGCCCATGTTTTACCCGATTGAATGTTTTTATTCCAATACTATTTGTTACAATTATAAATTGGAGCCGTGGATGTCACTCTTGTGAAACGTCCCGCTCCAAACTTTACATGTACATTAGGTCAGCTGGTATTACCCCTCATTTTCACCGCTAGAGGGTCGAGTGAATTGACTTTTTTTGTAAATATACATAATTATAAAGATAGAAGCTTCTATAGAAGATAATGATGATAATGATGATGCGCGCGCATCCGTGACATGAGGAATTGAGGAAAGACGGTCGTGACTATATATATTAATAATAAAATAATAATAATAATATGATAATAATAATAATTATTATTATCATTAGATAATGATAATGATCATAATGATGATGCGCGCGCATCCGTGACATGAGGAATTGACGGTGGAAAGACGGTCGTGACTATATATGTTGATAATAATAATAATAATATAATAATAATAATTATTATTATTATCATTAGATAATGATAATGATCATAATGATGATGCGCGCGCATCCGTGACATGAGTAATTGAGGAATTGATTAGGAGGAAAGATGGTCGTGACTATATATGTTGATGTTGATAAAAATAATAATAATAATATAATAATTATTATTATTATTACCATTAGATAATTATAATGATCATAATGATGATGCGCGCGAATCCGTGACATGAGGAATTGAGGAATTGTTGACGGTGGAAAGACGGTCGTGACTATATATGTTGATAATAATAATAATAAAAATATAATAATAATAATTATTGTTATTATCATTAGATAATGATAATGATCATAATGATGATGCGCGCGCATCCGTGACATGAGGAATTGAGGAATTGTTGACGGTGGAAAGATGGTCGTGACTATATATGTTGATAATAATAATAATAATAATAATAATAATTATAATTAGATAATGATAATGATCATAATGATGATGCGCGCGCATCCGCGACAGAGGCCAATGAGGAATGAGGAAAGAAGGTCGTGACTATATATAGTAACTAGACGAATGGCCCTGGCAACGCCCGGGTTTTACCCGAGTGCGTATATATTTTAAAAATGTTTTAATTAAAATACTATTTGTTACAATTATAAATTGGCGCCGTGGATGTCTCTCTTGTGAAACGTCCCGCCCCAAACTGTGTGTGTTTTGAAAATATAAAAATATAAATGTGAACGAAAAATATGTCCAGGGTAGCCTAGTTGTCATGGCATCTGCCCGGTAAGCGGAAGGTCGTGGGTTCGATTCCCATCCCTTGACACTTTTTTTATTTTATCCATTCTGACCAAAATCTATCCGTGAACTTCACACAGTAAACTTCACACAGACAGAATAAGGCAATTATATAAATAGATAATCCAAATTGTGCCTTATCACACACTATTTTTTTATTTGGCCTTATTACCATGTGTTTATAATCTATGACGTAATGCAGGCGGCGCGCGCCCGTTGGCAGCGGCCGATGAGGAATTGAGGAAAGACGGTCGTGACTATCTATATTAATAATAATAATATACTAATAATTATTATTATTATTATCATTAGATAATGATAATGATCATTATGATGATGCGCGCGCATCAGTGACAGCGATGAGGAATTGAGGAAAGACGGTCGTGACTATATATGTTGATAATAAAATAATAATAATAATATAATAATAATTATTATTATTATTATCATTAGATAATGATAATGATCATAATGATGATGCGCGCGCATCCGTGACATGAGGAATTGAGGAGGAAAGACGGTCGTGACTATATATGTTGACTAGACGAATGCCCGGGCAACGCCCGTGTTTTACCCGATTGAATGTTTTTATTCCAATACTATTTGTTACAATTATAAATTGGAGCCGTGGATGTCACTCTTGTGAAAGGTCCCGCTCCAAACTTTACATGTACCTTAGATCAGCTGGTATTACCCCACATTTTCACCGCTAGAGGCGCGAGCGAATTGACTTTTTGTAAATATACATAATTATAAAGATAGAAGCTTCTATAGAAGATAATGATCATAATGATGATGCGCGCGCATCCGTAACAGCGATGAGGAATTGAGGAAAGACGGTCGTGACTATATATGTTGATAATAAAATAATATAATAATAATTATTATTATCATTAGATAATGATAATGATCATAATGATGAGGCGCGCGCGTCCGTGACAGCGATGAGGAATTGAGGAAAGACGGTCGTGACTATATATGTTGATAATAAAATAATATAATTATTATTATTATTATCATTAGATAATGATAATGATCAGAATGATGATGCGCGCGCATCCGTGACATCGATGAGGAATTGAGGAAAGACGGTCGTGACTATATATGTTGATAATAATGATAATAATAATATAATAATAATAATAATTATTATTATTAATAGATAATGATAATGATCATAATGATGATGCGCGCGCATCCGTGACATGAGGAATTGAGGACAGCGATGAGGAAAGACGGTCGTGACTATTTATAGGGACTAGACGAATGGCCCTGGCAACGCCCTGGTTTTACCCGAGTGCGTATATATTTTAAAAATGTTTTAATTAAAATACTATTCGTTACAATTATAAATTGGCGCCGTGGATGTCTCTCTTGTGAAACGTCCCGCCCCAAACTGTGTGTGTCTTGAAAATATAAAAATAAAAATGTGAACGGAAAAATATGTCCAGGGTAGCCTAGTGGTCATGGCATCTGCCCGGTAAGCGGAAGGTCGTGGGTTCGATTCCTATCCCTTGACACTTTTTTTATATTATCCTTTCTGACCAAAATCTATTCGTGAACTTCACACAGTGAACTTCACACAGACAGACGAATTAGATCATGATAATGATCATAATGATGATGCGCGCGCATCCGTGACAGCGATGAGGAATTGATTGAGGAAGGACGGTCGTGACTATATATGTTGATAATAATAATAATATAATAATAATAATTATTATTATTATCATTAGATAATGATAATGATCATAATGATGATGCGCGCGCATCCGTGACATGAGGAATTGAGGAATTGTTGAGGAAAGACGGTCGTGACTATATATGTTGATAATAATAATAATAATAATATAATAATAATATAATAATATTTATTATTATTATCATCATTAGATAATGATAATTATCATAATGATGATGCGCGCGCATCCGTGACATGGGTAATTAAGGAAAGACGGTCGTGACTATATATATTAATACTAAAATAATAAAATAATAATAATAATATAATAATATTTATTATTATTATTATCATTAGATAATGATAATGATCATAATGATGATGCGCGCGCATCCGTGACATGATGAATTGAGGAATTGATTGACGGTGGAAAGACGGTCGTGACTATATATGTTGACTAGACGAATGGCCCGGGCAACGCCCGGGTTTTACCCGAGTGCGTATATATTTTTAAAATGTTTTAATTAAAATACTATTTGTTACAATTATAAATTGGCGCCGTGCATGTCTCTCTTGTGAAACGTCCCGCCCCAAACTGTGTGTGTCTTAAAAATATAAAAATAAAAATGTGAACGGAAAAATATGTCCAGGGTAGCCTAGTGGTCAGGGCATCTGCCCGGTAAGCGGAAGGTCGTGGGTTCGATTCCCATCCCTTGACACTTTTTTAATTTTATCCATTCTGACCAAAATCTATTCGTGAACTTCACACAGTGAACTTCACACAGAGAGAATAAGGCAATTATATAAGTAGATAATCCAAATTGTGCCTTATCACACACTATTTTTTATTTGGCCTTATTACCTTGTGTTT
Organism: Cordylochernes scorpioides; assembly: GCA_030710605.1. Taxonomy (NCBI): domain Eukaryota; kingdom Metazoa; phylum Arthropoda; class Arachnida; order Pseudoscorpiones; family Chernetidae; genus Cordylochernes; species Cordylochernes scorpioides. The sequence continues at coordinate 42,939,828 of CP092869.1, read as the reverse complement.
ATAATCTATGACGTAATGCCGGCGTCGTGCGCCCGTTGGCTGCCGGCAAGCACGTGACCTCTCTGTGCGCGCGCATCCGTGACAGAACCCATCACGGTCGTGACTATATATGTTGATGGATGGATAATAATAATAATATAATAATTATAATAATAATAATAATTATTATTATTATTATTATTATTATCATTAGATAATGATAATGATCATAATGATGATGCGCGCGCATCCGTGACAGAACCCATGACGGTCGTGACTATAAATGTTGATGGATGGATAATAATAATAATATATAATAATAATAATAATAATAATTATTTTTATTATTATTATTATTATCATTAGATAATGATAATGATCATAATGATGATGCGCGCGCATCCGTGACAGAACCCATGACGGTCGTGACTATATATCGTCCCTACAACTGCAAACTATCGAATGTGAAAAATTCAATTTTGAAGGAGAGAGAAATGAAGAGACCATGTGGCCTACCCTCAGTAGAGGAAGGCATTGAAGGAGGGAGAAATGAAGAGACCATGTCATAGTCTCTTCATTTGTCCCTCCTTCAATGCCTTCCTCTACTGAGGGTACGCCACATGGTCTCTTCATTTCTCTCTCCTTCAAAATTGAATTTTCACATTCGATAGTTTGCAGTTGTAGGGACGATATGTTGATTAATAATAATAATAATAATAATTATTATTACATTAGATAATAATAATGAACATAATGATGATGCGCGCGCATCCGTGACATGAGGAATTGAGGACAGCGATGAGGAAAGACGGTCGTGACTATATATAGGGATAATAATAATAATATAATAATAATAATTATTATTATTATTATCATTAGATAATGATAATGATCATAATGATGATGCGCGCGCATCCGTGATATGAGGAATTGAGGACAGCGATGAGGAAAACGGTCGTGACTATATATAGGGATAATAATAATAATATAATAATAATAATTATTATTATTATTTTCATTAGATAATGATAATTATCATAATGATGATGCGCGCGCATCCATGACATGAGGAATTGAGGACAGCGATGAGGAAAGACGGTCGTGACTATATATAGGGATAATAATAAAATAATAATAATAATATAATAATAATAATTATTATTATTATCATTAGATAATGATAATGATCATAATGATGATGCGCGCGCATCCGTGACATGAGGAATTGAGGAGGAAAGGCGGTCGTGACTATATATGTTGACTAGCCGAATGACCCGGGCAACGCCCGCGTTTTACTCGATTGAATGTTTTTATTCCAATACTATTTGTTACAATTATAAATTGGAGCCGTGGATGTCACTCTTGTGAAACGTCCCGCTCCAAACTTTACATGTACCTTAGATCAGCTGGTATTACCCCACATTTTCACCGCTAGAGGCGCGAGCGAATTGACTTTTTGTAAATATACATAATTATAAAGATAGAAGCTGCTATAGAAGATAATGATCATAATGATGATGCGCGCGCATCCGTGACAGCGATGAGGAATTGAGGAAAGACGGTCGTGACTATATATGTTGATAATAATAATAATATAATAATAATTTAACACAGAGCAATAAAGCGCCATCTATACACATGAAATAAAAGGACTTAGAAGCGCGAATGTTTCTTCTATACATAAAACGAACTTCTACTGCCCTTACTGCGATGAAAAAATATATTGGGAGAGCCCGGCTCATCAGTGGTGAACCCTCCCAGCGGTTTCTCCAATCCAATCCACCAGACCGCTTCTCAGAGCTCTAATACTGTATTGGATCATTCTGCTTTTATATGCCACACCGAAGGATGGAACCCCAGAAATGGCTTTCAAGTAAACTATGGACATAAGCTTACAGTTTTCTATTTAGTCAATATACCTAATTTCATGTTGCAAATGTAATAATCTCTATCGATTTAGTAGGTGAAATGCAAAAAAAAAATCGACATGAAGAAATCTTTATGAAAATTCACATTTTTATTTTTATATTTTCAAGACACACACAGTTTGGGGCGGGACGTTTCACAAGAGAGACATCCACGGCGCCAATTTATAATTGTAACGAATAGTATTTTAATTAAAACATTTTAAAAACACACAGTTTGGAACGGGACGTTTTACAAGAGTGACATCCATGGCGCCAATTTATAATTGTAACGAATAGTATTTGAATTAAAACGTTTTTAAAATATATACGCACTCGGGTAAAACCCGGGCGTTGCCCGGGCCATTCGTCTAGTATATATGTCGCAATATCGTTGCGGAATTTCTTGTTGTTGGATGAGAATGGTGTAGATTGTTGGAAGCGCAGTCGTTTGAGTGGAAGGTGAAGCATACAGTGGGGAATAACCAGGACACGTGATGGGGTTTTGAAAATAAAAGGCAACTGGTCGGAGGAAAGAAAGGCTTTGGAGAAGATGGAGCGGATTGTCTATTAACTATCTAATCACATGGCGGTGATTGACTTAGCTGAAAAGGATGAACGGGGGGAGGTCTCTAGAGCAGGTGTTACCTCGGTGGGAGCGAAGCGACAACTGGCAATTCTTGGTTCTCGATTTAATACGAGAACCCTTCCTACTTCCCATTGGTGGAAAGGTGTGACGTGGCGGTTCTCTATTGGTCTACGTTACGTCTTTATCCTAAAACATGTCCCAGCTTGACCAGGAAGTAATAGTTTGTTGAACTCAACTTTTTATTAGTTCCGCGATAATAAAACGGGGTATAACTTTCCTAATGATTGTGCTAACTTCTAAGCCTCTTTTCTAGGCCTTTCTTCTAAGTCTTTCTATCCTCCAATGTTACCTTTGTTCTTTTATTGAAACAAATCATACATTTTATACATATTGGATTGACTATTGGCATCTATGTATGTACAAATTATGACAGATGCGCCTCCTACATGTGAAGAATTTATGAAGGGGTTTTAGTCTGAATAAGTTCTGTTAAACAAAGAAAATAATTTTGAGCGAAAATTAATTGGTTATAGGGAGGTTATATACAACATTGATAAGGATATAAGAAAAAAAAAATGTAGTGTTAATGCTATATAATTGGTTTTTAGTTAATAGAAATCAAAATTTTATAAAGGTGCATCATATGTTGAGTACTATGGTACATAGTAAAAAGGAAAAATTGCCTAACTACATTTTTTGCTCGAGTCGGGAAGGAAATCGAGGAAATTTCATGAGGTAATTTTGGAAATCAAAAATAAAAATAATAAAAAATAGTTGACTGAAATCAAAGTAAAGGCGTGGTTGAAAAAGAAAAATGCCTTGTCGTGTGAAGAAAAAAAGAAAAATGCTTTGTTGCAAAAAAAAAAAAGAAAAAAATATGCTTTGTTGCATTGGTGACAAAGAAAAATGCCTAATTACTTTTTGCTCGAGTTTCGGGAAGGAAAACGAGGAAATTTCATGAGGTATCAAAAAATAAAAATAAAAGAAATATTGAGCGAAATCAAAGTTGAATGCTTGGTTGCGCAAAAAAAAAAAGAAAAATGAAAAAGGTTTTTCAAAATAAAGGATGACTTAATGTCTTAAGTTTAACCGAAAACCAATGAGTTGTCGTTGATAAATGAAACTACGATAAAATAAATTAAGTGGTAACTAAAATGGTAATTAATGGCTAAAATAAGTGATAATAATTTGAATAAGTTGCTAAATTGGTTAAATATTTTAATTTTAATAAAAAAAAATAGTGAAAATGGTTAATATATAAACAAAAATATATATATAGTGGTTTGAACCCGTTGTGTATCTACATGCCCTGATCTAGATGTCTTAATTGATTAATTATGCCCTATAATTTTTTTGTCTCTTCTGTAGCGACACTTATGCGGAAACGTGATCCTAATCCTCAAGTGTGAATTTATGCTATGTATACAGGAGACATGGAAATCTATATAACCTTTACATGTATTTTTGTCTTGTGTCATTGTTTTTTGAGATCTCAAAAGCCGAGTGTCGTATTTTAATTTGTCTCAAGCCTTAATGCGTTCTAGGGTTATTTTGCGATCCCCTAGGGCACTTAAGATGTGCTCGCCCAATATCCACTTTATATATTGGGTATCGGTACCTATATTAATACCTTGAATACAGGATTCGAGGAGAATCTCGATCCTTCTAAAAGGTCGTTTAATCCCTTTTGGGAGAATACGTAAGTTTGAAAACTAACTAACAATTAAAGCGGTAGTGTGCGTGAACTTTGTTCATATTTGACTTTGAGATCTACGTGTAGGTGGAATATGTAACGTTTTTTTTTTTTTTTTTGGAAGTCTGTTAGAATAATTAGGATTTAATTATAATAGAGATATAATAGGGGTGTGAATTCATTAAGATGTGTTGGTACGTCTTGTGTGAGTGAAGTTATATTTGTAAGAGTCGATTTGTAGCTGGAATGGGGAATGCAAGATAGGTGACATGGAGAAATCTGTGGATGGGGAAATGCGGTGACCTATTTTTATGTGCCGGCCAAAAGAAGGACGCGGTAATTTGAGATCCGGAAACGGGACTCTCACCCTCTATTTGCATGGGGAATTTTTATTGCCTCGCGGGGCCACTTGCTTCCTGTCTCCTAATTGCTTTTGTGTGCGACTCGAATCTTATGTTACTGGAGTGGGATTTTTTTTTCCTCTCGTTACTGATTTGTTACTTTTCAGTTACTTCTATCTCCTCGGCATTTATTTAGATTTTCTGCAAAAATGCTTCCTAATATTATAATAAGTTTTACAAATGCTTGTCCTAAATGAAAAACTGCCTCTTGCAGCTCGAAAACTCTATTAGAAGGCATGGTATAGGTTAACAAATAACTAAGGAATAAAACTGGGGTACATTTATAGGGTAGGACTAGCAGACAAAGGATAAAAATCAGATGAAAGATAGGGTATTGATACATGTTCTTCCATGTTGTTGTAAATGGTGATTCTGAAATATTTGTTCGAACCTTATTCATTGTTGATCGTTCAATTTCGCACTGCTTGTTATCGTTGGGGAGTGGCGTGTATCTTTTTTTGGACAGAATGATAGGATTGAAATGATTGTCAGGTTCGCAGTTCTTAACATCGGGGAAGAATGGCGCAAATCGCCTTGTTGAAAAAATGGCAGGGTCTAAATGCCTGAAAGGCTCGCTGTTTGTGGGTTTGACTCTTAATGGCTCTGCTGGAAATAATTCGGGTGTGAAATGCTTAAACGGGAACGTGTAGTCGGGTTTGTGCTTTATATGACATATTCTATCGGCGGGCGGTGATATATAACGGACTGTTTCTGTATACAGCTTAAGCTTGTTGACGTGGATCGTATCAGTGTCTCTTTGAAGAGGTTGATTTGGTCGATCTATACGGACCACATTTGGTGAAATAATTTCTAATACTGTGTGGGGTCCTGTGAAATATGGCGCGAGTTTCCCTGTATTGGGGTGGTGATATAATTTAACTAACACTAGGTCACCTACTTCGAAATGTGGTTGTTTGTTTCGTTGATCATAAATGTTTTTGTCTTGAAGATGCTTGTTTTGTGTTCGTGTGTGTGCAATCTTTCTAGCTTTGTCGATATCTGGGTAAGGTGTGCTATGGTCAGAGAGTTCTGGGGGTAGGATGCCAAACATTAGGTAGATGGGTGGAAAACCTGTGGTAGAGTGTGGGGTTTTGTTATATATGACTGTAACTCTTTTGACCAACTTGGTCCATGCGATCTTAGGATTTTCTAAATGTAACAGCCTAAGTTTTCCCGTGAGGGTGGCGTTCAGGCGTTCACATAGACCGTTGGCTTGTGGATTGTTGCTGGTTGTAAGTAGTGGGTGGATGTTTCTATTAAGTAGGAAACTACTAAATTTTGGCGAAGTGAAGGCAGGGGCTCTATCCGTAAGGAGGCGTTTCGGAGAACCATCCTGTAATACTCGCTTAAGTACCTGTTGGTAGGTGGTGATGCTGGTGGATTTAGATGGAAAAGTCCACGCGTAGCGCGAAAAATGGTCGACTACAACATGGAGGTTTATTTTGGTGTTGCCATATTTGGCAAATCCTGCTATGGTGTCTAGGGATATTAGGTCGAAGGGCTCTTTGGCTTCCGGAGGTTGACTTAACTCCCCGTAAGTGGGTCCCAATGGACGTTTTGTTAATTGGCAGGTGGGGCAGGTCTTAACCTTTTGTTTAATATTTTTTGACATACCTTGCCAGTAATATTGCGTGGAGATGAGTCGTGACATTTGTGAAATACCGGGGTGATTGTATTGTGTGTGTACTGTTTGTAAGAGTTGTTGTATGAGTGGTTTTGGAATTATTATCTTGGTTACACCTTTTCGGGAAACTGTATGTAATCCATTACGATCAATGGTCAGGCTAGACTCTCTCGATGGAGGAGGTTGGTGTGTCTTGATAAGGGACGCGTCTAAAATCCACAGAACGGGTTACGGGACAAAAGATCCGCCTCATACTGTTGTTTTCCCTTTATGTAGCGGACTTCATACTCGTAACTAGATAGCCGTAAACTCCATCGAAACAATCTGCCGGACGGGTTTTTGATGGTCTTCAGCCATTGCAATGCGTGATGGTCAGAAAATATAGTAAACTTTCTGCCCATCAGATAGATGCGAAACTTCTCCACACTCTCAACGATTGCTAAGCACTCAAGTTCAGAGATGGAGTAGTTTTTCTCGTGTGGGCGCAATGTTCGGCTGAAAAACTGAACTGGATATACGTTCCCGTCAGGGTGAACCTGTTTGAGAATGCCTGCTATACCGAGGGTGGATGCATCGCAATACACTTGGCATGGCAGACCTTCTTTGTAAAGGTGTAAAATGGGGTGTTGTGTGAGGTTCCCTTTCAGATCAATGAACGCCTTTTGGCAAGCTTCATCCCAGATCCACACGACATCCTTTTTGAGGAGGTTATTGAGTGGTGCTCGCAAACGAGCGTATTCCGGGATGAATTTGTTATAGATGTTCACAGCGCCTAGAAAGGATTGTAGTGTTTTCCGGTTGTGTGGTTGTTTAATGGCGTGAATGATGTCGGTGTTGCGTGTGAGCGGTGTGGTTGTACCAGCTGTGATGGTGTAGCCTAGGAAATCTATGGACTGCTTAAAAAATTCGCATTTCGCGAAGTTAAGTTGTAACTTCTCTGCTTCGCAAAAGGCGAAAAATTGTCGCAGGTGGTTTTGATGTTCCTCCAGTGTGTTGGAGAAAATGATGAAGTCATCAAAGTAATGTGCCACACAGTCAAGTCCGTGTCTCTGTAGGACCTGACTCATGGTTCTTTCGTAGATCTGAGGGCTGGTTTTTAATCCGAAAGGTAATCGAGTGGGTTGGTATAACCCTTCGAGGGTGGCAAATGCTAACAGTGGTCGAGAATCGGGGTGTATTGGGACCTGACAATACGCAGAGGATATGTCGGCCGTGGAGAAATACTTGGCCTGTGCGAGGCGGTCGAGGATATCCTCGATTCTCGGGAGGGGATGGACATCAGAGCTAATTAGCTCGTTCACCTTTCTATAATCGATACAGTCGCGCTTAGTGACGAGGGTGACAGGGCTCGAGAAAGGTGAAAAGGATTGCTCTATAATGCCATTCTCTAGCATTTGTTGGACTTGATTACGGATTTCTTGTTGGTCACATATCGGAACACGATATGGCCGTATGGTAATTATTTTGTCGGAATTCGTGGGTATTTTTACTGGTGGAATCCGTAAGCATGGTACGTTGAATTTGTTCTGTGTGAAGATGTGATTGTATCTTTGTAAAAGTGTTGTGAACTGGGGTGTATAGAGAGGATTGTGTGTCGTGTTGTAGCATGTATGTGGTAAAGGATTTTGTTGGGTCTTAGTGTGAGTGTCGAGTTCGTGGTGTGGGTTTGTCATGTGATATTTGTGTGACGACGTATGATCACCTATGTGCTTGGTATGCGAGTTGTCCCGCTGTAGGGGTATGTTTTGGGCATTCTGGTTACCAATTGAAGCCGTGGTGGCTTTGTTATTTGAGGGCATGTAAAAAAGGCAATTGGCCTTAGTGAAAAAATGGCATGTAGATAAGGGTTTTTTTTAATGAATGCACGCAATGGTTGTCATAGGCGGAAGGTTTGGCTGTATGGTAAGATCTTTGTGACATCGCCTGACATTGCCAGTAGGTGCATACATTTGGTACATTGTTAAAATGGTAGGATGGGGTAGACAATAGGGCGCCCAGCTGGAATATAGTGCATTTATTAAAATCTATTGCTAATTTGAATTTGTGGAGGCTATTAAGGCTAAGAATTCCAAATGGTAACGGTGCATTCACTACATGGAAATGCTCTCTTCGAGATATTTGTCCTATGGTTAGAGGGAGAGACAGTTTACCCATTGTTTTTGCAAAACCATCCAGGGTTTGGAGATCCAGTGAATGTCTCTTAAGGGTTAATTTAGGCAGGTGAGTTTTTAACATATGGTAGAGGTTATATGGCACTATATTCAGGCTGGCGCCTGTATCAATTAAAAAGGGGCATGGTATATTAGGGGTTAGGAAAAGTTTTACAGTCAGTTGGGTTAGGGCGCCTACCTCAGTCTCGAAAAGTCTGCTCTGCTGGGGTGTCTCTGGCTTGACTTGGTTGCTGGGGACTCGGGACTGGTTGCTTTGGGACTGATTGCACTGTCCTGGCACTTTGATATCGGTTGCTCGGGACTGATTGCACTGTCCGGTCTTTTTCGTGGGTCGCCGGGACTGGTCGATGCCGGCATTCGCTGTGCCAGTGTCTCGCGCCGCAGAACTTACAGTTGGACGGTGGAAGAGGTGCATTCCAGGCACATGGACGTCGAGGTGAGTTGTGGTACGGACCCGACATCGTGGGCGGTTGGTCCTCTCTGTGTCGCGTTGTCGGTACACTGGGCCCGTGGATCCGCTGTACCAGTCGGAACCACTCTCCTAGGTTCTCGGGAGGCACTACGCGGACTAGACGCTGGTCGGAGAATGGCAACCCTTCTGTCAGCGTCTCGAGGATCACCTCCTGCGGGAGTCCTAGTTGTAGCCCCATGGCGGTTTTCTCCCGGTAGTAGGTCTCTAGGTTGGCTTGTCCAGTAAGTTTCATGGCGAAATATTTCGCAAAGGACGCTTCGCTCGACTCAGGATAGAGATCTAAGAGGATTTGTCTCACCTGGAAATAGCTCCGGTCGGCCAGCCGAAGTTTCCTGAAAAGCTCCAGGGGTTGTCGCACCAGGTAGTTTGGTAGACGGAGCAGTTTTTCTTTTTCTTCTATGGCGGTGTCTTCCATTTTCCGGTCGAATACTTGGAAAAACTGGATCGCGCTGTATGTTCCATCGAAAGGCGAGATTGTCGGTCCTGTAGGGTCGCATGACCTACCCTGGGACAGCGCGGCGGTGAACTGCTGAATGACATCCGCTGGAGAGCCCGTCTCCTCTCTGCCGGTCATTTCCTGTCTGCTGCCTTCTTCTTCCCTTTCTTTTGTTGGGTCGTCCTTCTTTACGCTGATTGAATCTTGGTTAATCTCCATCTCTTTATCCTGTCGACTTAATCCGTTTGTCGCAATATCGTTGCGGAATTTCTTGTTGTTGGATGAGAATGGTGTAGATTGTTGGAAGCGCAGTCGTTTGAGTGGAAGGTGAAGCATACAGTGGGGAATAACCAGGACACGTGATGGGGTTTTGAAAATAAAAGGCAACTGGTCGGAGGAAAGAAAGGCTTTGGAGAAGATGGAGCGGATTGTCTATTAACTATCTAATCACATGGCGGTGATTGACTTAGCTGAAAAGGATGAACGGGGGGAGGTCTCTAGAGCAGGTGTTACCTCGGTGGGAGCGAAGCGACAACTGGCAATTCTTGGTTCTCGATTTAACACGAGAACCCTTCCTACTTCCCATTGGTGGAAAGGTGTGACGTGGCGGTTCTCTATTGGTCTACGTTACGTCTTTATCCTAAAACATGTCCCAGCTTGACCAGGAAGTAATAGTTTGTTGAACCCAACTTTTTATTAGTTCCGCGATAATAAAACGGGGTATAACTTTCCTAATGATTGTGCTAACTTCTAAGCCTCTTTTCTAGGCCTTTCTTCTAAGTCTTTCTATCCTCCAATGTTATCTTTGTTCTTTTATTGAAACAAATCATACATTTTATACATATTGGATTGACTATTGGCATCTATGTATGTACAAATTATGACATATATATATTCAATATACACTGCGTGACATTGAAAATGGAACACCAAGAAATAGTGGCCAGAAAGTGATGAAACTCGGCAGACAGAGAGAGACAGTGACGAACAATAAGTGATCTTTATTTCAAAATGATAGTCATAATACAGAGCGAGAACAGCGTCGGCTTAGTAGCAAGTAGGAACACCGCGGACGGCGATGCTCGTAGCAACACGTCTAGGTAGAGAGTCAATCAGAGTACGGATGGCGCCCTGAGGGATGGCTCTCCATTCCCTCTCAACCATTTGCCACAGTTCGTCTTCTGAACGCGGCTGTGGCAAGGCATGCAAACGGCGTCCAATGATGTCCCAGACGTGCTCGATTGGTGAGAGATCAGAAGAGTACGGTGGCCAGGGAAGCATCTGTACATCTTGCAGAGCTTGTTGGCTAATGCGAGCAGTGTGCGGTCGGGCGTTATCCTGCTGATAAAGGGCATTGGGTACCCCCTGAAGGTAGGGGAGTGTCACCGGTCGCAGCACATCATCAACGTATCGTTGGGCCGTCATAGTGCCCTGAATACGAAGTAAAGGTGACCTGGAATCATACGCGATTGCGCCCCAAACCATGATTCCACGTTGTCGCACGGTGGGGCGTTCCACAATTGCTGCAGGATTGGACCTTTCTCCACGTCGACGCCACACGCGTACACGGCGACTATCACTGGAAAAGCAGAAACGCGACTCATCTGAGAACACGACCCTGTGCCATTCCGTCATCCACGTCGATCTAGCCCGGCACCATTCCAAACGTTGGCGCCTATTCGGTGGGGTCAATGGCAGTCTTCTTAGCGGACGGCATGAGTGCAAGCCATTAGCAACCAATCGACGGGAAATGGTTCTGGTCGAGATGGAATGATCTAGGGTGTCTTGCATATGTTGCAGGATGGCGGTACAAGTGGCTTGTGGGGCCGCCACTGCTTGTCGAAGGATTCGCCGATCCACACGTGCTGACGTAACTCTGGCTGCACCGACATTCCTATAAATTGCCACATTTCCTTGTTCCAACCATCTTCTCCACAGTCGGTGCACCGTGGACGCACCAAGGTGTGTATCAGCTGCGATTTGACGTATGGACCAACCTGCCCTTTTCAGTCCGATCACCATGCCCCTCGTAAAAGCGTCTGTCTGCTTGAACTGCCTCCGTTTACGATGACCTGGCATTCTCTGTTATTACACGTGTCTTTTGACACAAGAACAAAATTTCTACAATGATTTTCCTTGAAGAAATAACGACACGAATACTGTCCTTTCTGCAAGTTCCTTCCCTTATATCCTACTCCATGTGCGCACGAGAGCTGCGCATTTTACATCATTTGCATAACTCGGTTAGGCGCGTCTACCCTGAAATTTGCATTATTTTCTGGCCACTATTTCTTGGTGTTCCATTTTCAATGTCACGCATTGTAATTCCCACACTACTTGTAAATAGTCAACACATTTTTATTTTAATATTCATATATTTTAGTATCCATATATTTTAATATCTATAATCAAAGAGTAAATAGCCAATGCTTGTATATAATTTTTTGACCAACGACCCGAGGGGTAAGAGGGAGAAGAGGAGAACAAAGGAGTTGGAAAATAAACAAAGAGGAAATGGCTGCGTTTCTTTTTGTCGCGTCTATTATTTCTTATATACAAATTTAGAGTTTTAAATTTATAATTATTCAAAGACTCACCTTAATACGACAGTATTTAGCCGACACAGGATATAATAACCGGTACGTTTTTTCTTTTTTAAAACTTTATTGGATTTAGCCTTTAGCCTACACCCATTCGCCACAAAAATGCCAAAAAGGAAGTCATATACCGACACTCATTTTTTTGACAGAAACGATAATATGGAATTTAAATTAATGAAAGAACAAATTAATTTACTAACACAAATTATACAACACACACACACACACTCGAGCGTGCGGCCACGCTTTCGCGAGCTCCGCCGTTTTCGCCTCTGGAGTGTGTGCCATTGGCGCTGAACATGGCGAATTTGGCACCCAAAGGTAGCCTATGCTCTGCTGAACATGTGCCTGAAAGGCCCAGCATCCTAACTCAAGCGGGCGAGGAATCAGCCCCGAAAAAACGAAATTCAGAGAAGAAATTCTAAAGAAAACTCTGAAAATCAAAAAAATGCAAATTCGCCGGCAGGCAATATGCATGCAAATCCGGCCGCCGCGCGTGGTGACGTCACGGCGCCAAAGACTGCTGCTACGATCAGCGCAACTCCAGCTAGCCCGGCCTCGCTCAACTGGGCCGACAGCGAGATGGCGGAGGTGAACGACAACGAGGGCTTCATCGTCGTGAAGGGCAAGAAGAGGCGCCTCGGCTCAACTTCACCTGAGCACGCTGCAAGGCAGCCCAACAAGCCTGGAAACCAGCGCAGCTCCCAGCAGCAGAAGCGGCCAACAGGGCCGAGAGCAGTGCCGCCCAAGGAAATCAAGTCGACGCGCGCCAACATCGCCGACGCCAGGGCGAGGCAGGCCACAACCAACCACGAAAACTACATCTTCGTGGAGCTGTGCCCTGACATCCCGGACTACTCCTACCTCCGGGCAATCGGCGACCTGGTCGGAGGGCCCAAAAACATCGCCCACTTTGGCAGGATGAACGGCCACTACATCGTGGTCCTCGCGAGCAAGAACCTTGCGAACCGTTTGGTGGAGGAGGGCCTGAACATCGAGGGAACACTCCTCAAGGTCTTCCCCTTCCGCAAGAGGGCCGAAAGGATCATCGTGGCCAATCTCCCCGGCTTTGTAGAGGACGCCACCATCGTGCAGGCTCTGCGTCAATACGGAGACATCACCTCCATCGCCCCCATCATGATCAAAATGGGGGAGTTCGCCTTCAGCGACGGCCGCCGGGAGGCGTTCATCCTGCTCCACCAGGGCGTAAGGCTGGAGACCCTGCCCGCCCGACTGACCATCGAGTCCAAGGGAGACACCCTATCTGCCTTCCTCTCCTTCGGAATTAAATGTTCCAAATGCGGAAGGCAGGGCCACCGCAGAGCTAGCTGCCCATCGCTCGCCAGGCAAGGGAACAGCAGCCCCAGGCAAGCAGCGTCTCCCATCGACGCAAGGCCTCCTCCTCCTCAGCAGCCAAGGAAGCCGGCACCGGCGCCCGCAACACCGGCGTCCCCTGTCCAACCGGCGAAAACATCAACAGAGTCTCCGGCGATCCCCTCGGCGTCCCATCCTGCCGAACCGATGGATCTCGCCCAGCCCGCCCATGCCGCCCTTCCTGCTCCCCTGGCTGTCCCGAGGCCCCTCGAGCCTCGCATCTCTCCGCTCGACCACGAGATGTCGGTGGAGAAGCTGACCTCACCTCCCTCCACGCCTGCCCGGGGAAAGGCCGCACTCGAACAGCTGCTGGAGCACCTCAAGAAGTCCCCTAACATCTCCATCGACTGGGATAAGTTGCCCGACCTAAACCGCGAGGAGGCTCAGAAGCTCCTCACTTCAGAGACCACCATGAAGAGGCGAGCGTCCACGCTGACCCCGGCACAGGTCAAAGCCCTCAACAAGCTGCACGATACCATCAAGCCCTTGTGCCCAGACTCAAACTCCACAATCCGCAAGACCCTCCAAAAGACCAGAAGGTGCTGCGTGAAGGACCGTCCCAATGAGTTACCGCGTCGCCACCATCAACGCGCGAGGGCTCGCCACTCGGAGGAGGAGCCTTGCCCTTTGTCATCTCCTCAGGCAACATCACGTGGACATCGCGTTTGTCCAGGAGACAAACGCATTTCATCTGGGCAGCGGCCAAGACCTCTGCCTCGGCTACAGTGCTGTTGTGTTGGCCCATCCCGTAGCCATCTCGGGATCCGGACTCGCCTGCGTCTTCGGACCAGGCGTAGCCGTGCTACATCAACGCATCCTGTGGCCGGGACACATCGCCTTGGCAACAATTGATGTCCGCGGCGAGGAGATGACGGCCATCGCCGTTCATCTGGCGCATGAACCCCGGGAGAGAAACCGGCAACTGGAGCTCCTGGCGGCGACAGCGGCACAGGAGGAGGAGGGAGCCTGCTGGATCATCGGCGATTTTAACATCAGGGATCAAGGCCCCTCGTCATCATCATCATCGGATGCCCTCGCCGCTCTTCAGGACCTGGCCGCGCTGGTCGACGTGGCCACCCAGTTCGACGCCGCCCACCTGCCCACCAGAGTCGCCATGCACGGCGACCAAGTCGAATCGAACCGCCTGGACCGGATCCTCGTCCCTGCTGGAGTCCTGGATCGCACGTCCATCTACGCGACCAGCCACTACCACCTCTCGGACCACCGCCTCGTGCTGCTCCAGGTGGGCCCGCCCACCACCGCCGTCTCCTCCCCCACCCAGCCTCGCTTGGCCGCGATGCTCCGCTCGGGCCTTGCGCTCGAACATCTGGCTGGCTACATCCGGGAGTTGGAGGAAGACAGCGCACGATGACGACGACGGGACCTTCTGGGATAGGTGGACCTCCATCAAGGCGGGGCTGCTGGCGGAGGCCAGATCCCTGCACGACCCGCGCCACGCTGCCAGCGACAGCTACGTCTACAGGGCGAGACGTTACATCGCGGCGCAGCTCGAGGCCTCCTCCATCCGGGCAGACTACCCTTCGCTGCCGGACCTGGCACGCGCCATCCGCCTCCGTCGCCCGGTCAGCGTCATCAGGGACGAGGAGGACAACGTCATCGAGGGCCCAGAGCTTCGGCGGAGGGCGTTCGCGACCTTCCAGCCCCGCTTCGCCCGTCCCACCAGCGATCCAGCTGCGGGAGCTGCCTTCATCGCCAGCAGCGCGCCCACCACCACCACCCGCGAGCTGAGTGAGGAGGACCCTTCCACCGGCCAGACATCAGCCCCAGCGAGATAGCCCACGCCATCGAGCACCTCCCTCGCGGAAAGGCCCCCGGCTGGGACGGCTTGCCGTGCGAGCTCCTCGTCGCCTTCAACGAGGACTTCTTCGCGGAAGCTCTGGCCCGGGTGTTCGCGGCTTCACGGCTCCGCGGTGCAGTACCTCCGTCGACGCGGCGCAGCTCCATCTGCCTCGTGCCCAAGGCCCGCGGAGGTCGCGGCCTTGATGGCTACAGGCCTGTCGCGCTGCCCTCGGCCGACTACAGGGTCCTGGCCGCCATCCTTCACCGGCGCCTCAAGCCCCACCTGCGGACCCTTGTGCCGGAATGCCAGACCTACGCCGTCCCCGGGAGGTCCCCGTCATGGAACATCGCCATGGTGACGGACGCCGTCGAGGAGGCCACCGCCCTGGGCTCGCCGCTGGCCGTCATGGGCGTAGACCTGGAGTCCGCCTTTGACTCACTAGACCGCGGCTTCTTGGAGTCCCTGCTAACGTCCCTCCGCCTCCCGCCAGCCTTCAGGGCCTGGATCAACATCCTCTACGCCGGGGCGGACGCCACCATCCGGGCCGGAGGCTTCTACACCACCGCCTTCCCACTCCTCAACGGCCTAAGACAGGGTTGCGCCGTGAGTGCCGCACTCTTCAGCATTGCCACGGGGCCGCTGCTACGTCGCCTGGAGTTGACCCTCGGCGTGGGCAATGACATCGCTTACGCCGACGACATCGCCTCCTATTTCATCGCGACGGAGACTTCGAACGGGTGGCGACCGTCTTCGAAGAATACAAGCAGGCCTCCGGAGTTGGCGTGAACCTCCGGAAGAGCGCTGGCCTCTGGTGCGGCGCCTGGCGCAACCGCGGCGACTCCCCACTCGGCGCCTCCTGGTCGACCACCTCCATCAGGGTCCTCGGGCTCGACATCGCCCCCAGGAGCACCGTCGCCTACCGGGAGCAGCATCTCCTGGCCCTCCTGGAGACTGCGTGCCGCAGATGGACGCCCTTCACCCGCGGCCTCTCCCTCGTCGGACGAGCAAGAGCGGCGAACACGCTGGTGGGGTCCACGATTCAGCACCACCTGCATGGATACCTCCCATCACCCCCGACCATCGCCAAGCTGCAGGCCCGACTGGCGAGGTTCGTCTGGGGGCCAGACCACACGGCGTGGCTTCCCGCCAACGTCATGGCGAGGCCAGTTGCCATCGGAGGCCTCGGCCTTCACGACCTCGCGACCCAACTCCAGCTCGCCTGCCTCAAGGGGGTACAGGTCGCGCTCCGCGGGGGCAGAAATGCCTTCAGCTGGCTGGTCAGCGGCAACAGCGGGGAAGCCTGGATCCACCCTCCACCGGACGGCACCCGTCTCCAGCCCCGCCGTCTCCGGCTGCTGAAGCTATGGGAGGAGGCCTCCAACATCCTGGGCCTCAACCACCGGGCGGTCCCCACGGCTCAGCTGCTGGACCTCCCCATCATCGGCGGCTACCGGTTCCTCCGTCCTCCCGACCTCCTGGCCCCCGCCCGCTGGCGCGGAGCCCGAGTCCGGGATCTCACCATGGAGTACCACCTCACCGCCCGACCTACGCGCTCGGCCCTGGCTGACGCCGCGGCCCTAGGCGCCTTCTGTCGGAGGCTGACCTCCGAGAACGCCGTGGGCTTCGGGGCGGAGTCTGCACCCTCATCTAGCTCTTTAGCTGCGGCCGTGGTGCTGCGGGGGACGGCTACGCCGTTCCTCAACGGTCTCACGACCTGCTCGTCCCGACGGGCCCTGGATCGTCCGCGCCTCGCCGCCACGCCCATCTCCAGATTCCTGGCGAGATGGACGCCCACCATCAATCCACCATCCAGGATCGACTGGGCCTCGCTGCGGCGCTGCGCCTTCTCGGGCCACGAGGCCGACGCGGCCCTCAAGTTGGCCCTCCACGCCCTGCCCCATCCGGCCCATCCTGCCTCGGTCGGCCCCTCCTGTCCTGCCTGCGGGTCCATCGACCGCTCCCTCGGCCACCGTTACTGGTGCTGCCGTTCCATCAGGCCTCTCATCAGAGAGGCCTTTAACATCATAGGGCGGCCCCCTGACCTGCAGGCTTGGATCTTCGGCGGGTCCGGCCTTGAGGACGACGCCCTTTCCATCCTGGCGTCGGCAAAGTTGCGAGTATATCGCTACTTTGTCCAGGTTGGGCTCGGAGAAGCGGTGGAGGACCCGCTCATCGCCTGGTCCAGGACCCTCCAGCGCCGAGGTCTCCTACTTTTATCCCCCTTGTAAATTTGTATATTATATATGTATATATTTAATTCTTTTTGTATATATTTTCTTCTCTCTCTCTCTCTCTCTCTTTGATATGTAACATTGTCTAGAAGACAATAAATATTGTTTAATTGTCATTGTCACACACACACACACACAGGCGAGCTACCGGGTTCCCAGCCTGGCCGAGGCCGTTGTCCTGCGCGGAACGACAAAGCCTCTCGCCCGCATCACCACCCGCTCGGCCCGTCGCGCCCTGGATCGCCCACGCCTTGCGGCCCTGCCCATCCACCGGCTCCTAGAAAGATGGACGCCCACCGTTGACGTGCCTCCCAGGGTGGATTGGACCTCCCTCCGACGCCGCGCCCTCTCGGGGCACAACGCCGACGTCGCCCTGCGGCTGGCCCTTCATGCCTTGCCTCATCCAGACCACCCAGCATCTGCCGGTCCCTCATGCCCTGCCTGCGGCTCCAGCGATGGCTCCCTGGGCCACCGATACTGGGGGTGCAGAACCATCAGACCCCTCATCCTAGAAGCCTTCAACATCATAGGCAGACCCCCTGACCTCCAGGCGTGGATATTCGGGACCGGCCTCGAGCAAGACGACATCTCCATCCTCTCGTCGGCCAAGTCTCGAGTCTACCGGCACTTCATCCAGGTTGGCCTTCTTGGCAGCGCCGAGGACCCCGTCATCGCCTGGCACAGGACTCTCGCCCGCTGGGGAAGACTCCCTGGCTGAATTGTATATATTTTTATCTGTATATATGTCCTTTTTAATCCTGTAAAAGTTGACTAAGGTCAATAAATGCTTTTCAATTGTCACACACACACACACACACACAACAGACGATCTCAAATAAAAATTATATAAGTAAATTCTCTGGCCTCAATCAAGATATAAATATTTTCTTTCGTAACATTGAGGACGCAACGAACGATGAACGAGACAGAAAAAATTTAGTTATTCTAAATTTAGAAGAAGAAGCTAAAAATATATTTTATCGATTGGACTTAGAACAATAGACTTATTTAAATATCAAACAGAAACTGTCCACAATCTATATATCAAAGAAGAAGACAACGTTGGAAGAATTGTTCACTCGCCAATTGGAAAAGCCAGAAAAATTAACGATTATTACCATTTTAAGGTTGTGGGTGCATTAGAGAACTCACTTCCAAACAAACAGATTGTTGAAGCACTTACGGCAGGTGTAACGTATGATTTGAAGAAAATGATATACACCAGGAACCCACAGACGCCTGAAGAATGGTTGGACTATGTGAACACCATCCAAAAGTGGCCAGTAACGAGTGCTCGGGGACAACCGACACCACAGCGTGACCTTGACCGTTGGCGACCCGAATCCACTCCCTCGCCTGGCCAAGGACATTACCGGCCACAATATGGGCAAGCAGCGTTTCGCCGACCTGGAGGTGGACGTTTTGCTTTTCGCAACTACGCGGATACCACGCTGCCCAAGGAACCCAGGGAACCAGCCACATCGAGCGGACATCAACCCATATCACAAGGATGTGATCCCTCATCAAGGAAAGAACCAGCATAATGTAAGACTATTCTTTAATTTATCTATTTTCACCTTCAATGTTAAATTTCTTGTGGATACTGGCTCTACCATTAACCTAATATATTTTGATAATTTGCATAAAATTTTGCCATCAGATATGTGATGTTCTATTTAAAAGAACGAGTAAGAATGAATAAGAGAAGATCCTAAGCAAAAGAAATTCTACTTTATTACCTTTTTTGACCTATATATAAATATCGCGCTTCTCGCGGACATGCAAATTCACCATCCTTTTAAAGAAACAAAATGTAAATATACAAAAAAACAGAATATACAAATATACAAATATACAAAATAAAACAATACCATGCAAATATCCCAAGGTATGCGACAGACTCCCCCCCATGACCTCTCATCACTCCTGTGATGGGACTCCTGGTGGTCTATGATGAAATTTAATGATGTTGGTGATGTGGGCACTCTGGGTTCCTCGTTCTGATTCATAAAGGACATATTTAACACAGCCGTCCACCATCTTTACATCAGTAACAACATGAGGTCCAGTCTGCAGTCGCTGTTTACATGTGTATTGGTGTTTCACCAGAATCGAATCTCCAGGTTTGACATCAGCAGGTCTTCTTCGATTTCTGTTATAATAATATTCAGTGCGCAGACGGTATTTATGGCGCTGTTTGTCATTATTCTCCGTTTCAATTCTAAGGAGTTGTAAGCCCAATTCCTCGTCAGCAGGCACTATTGGTACTGTTCCCTTCCATTTATACCATGGAGAGCATCCCAGATAGGTATTATGATGTCTATTGTGATAATGGACGGCTGCCTCCAAGCAACATTTCCATCCTTTAGGGAACTGTGGGTAGCACTCCATGAAGGTCTTAATTTCTTGAATCACTCTCTCGGCCAGACCATTTCCCGCAGGGTGATAAGGACTGGTATGAAGAAACCCGATTCCCTTCTCCTGCGTCCAGTTGTAAAATTCCGCTTGAGTAAAGGAGGTACCTCTATCGGAATTAATTTTCTTTACATTTTTAAGAATGGGATGGTCCGTAAAGTATTCCTTTAGGGCTTTACCCGACTGTTTCATACATTTAGCGTATACAATCCGAGTAGCTTCATCAATCACTACTAAGAATGACTGGGTAGAGGCATTGGATTCTGATTTCTTTTTGCGTTCTGCGAAGTCAACATGAACCGTATGAAATGGAACATGAGATTGAACAGGCAAACTCATCTGATCAGAGGTAGATCTATATTTGGCCTTCACCTTCTGACAGGTAGAACACGATTGCACATAACGTCGAATGTCCCCCTTCATATTTCGCCACCAAAATCGATTCTTAATTGTATAATAAGTTCTCCAGAATCCCGAGTGGCCACCAGATTTAGGATCATCATGATACAAGCCGAGAATGCTAGGAACCTGTTCAGGAGTCACCAAATAAGATTTTCTTTGTTCGTCGTATTCCAGCTCTAAAGCTTTATGCTTCAACCAGAACGTCTGTTCATCAGACTTGTCTGGGACGCTTACACACAATCGTGACAACGCGTCGGCGTCCCTCAGTTCCTTTCCCGACCGATGATTTATTATGATATTAAAGGAGCGCAGGAATAACTGCCACCTGGCTAAACGGTCTCTAAGTTCTTCACAACTTAAAAGTTGAGTTAAGGCTCTGTGATCGGTATGTACCACAAAAGGGCGACTCTCCAAGTAGGAACGAAAATGTTTCACAGTCTTTAATACCGCCAAGCACTCTTTCTCGGTAACAGAATAATTTTGTTCGGCTTTTGTAAAGGTGTAGAAGTAATAGCCAATTACCCGAAGTTGTTTACATCTTTTTTTCCTGGAGGTCCCTTTGATATAAAATGGCTCCAGTTCCATAGTAGCTGGCATCCGTTGATAGCTCGAATGGCAATCTCCCATCAGGAACCCTAAGAATTGGTTCCTCAGTAATAAGTGCGATAAGTTTTTGATAAGCTGTCTCGCATTCAGAATCCCACTCGAAGGTTACATCTTTTCCTTTTAATTTGTCTAATGGTCTTACTATATGAGCATAATCTTTTATAAAGGCGCGGAAGTGGTTAGTCAATCCGGTGAAACACTGTAAGGACCTCAAATTGTATGGACGTTTCATATTTCGAACCTTTTCGGTAACCTCAGACCTTATTTTATTTGTGTCTCCATCAATAACTCTCCCTAATAAGTCTATGCGAGGGACGCAAAATTGACATTTATCAAGATTTAGCAATAGGCCCGCAGTGTTCAGCCGTTCAAGAATTTTATGCGTCAAAATGGAGCAATCCTCCTGAGTGTAGCCACCACAACAGATGTCATCGATATATGCCACTACCTTATCACCCAGTAGGTCTCCTAGAATTTTAGTCATTATTCTCTGGAACTTAGCTGGAGAATTTTTCCATCCAAACGGAAGCTTTAGAAACTCGTAATGACCAGATGGAGTTACGAAGGCAGTGTATTTTCGAGTATTTTCTGATATGTCAAGTTGCCAGAATCCATCCTTCAAATCGAGCTGTGAGAAAAAACGACATCCTCCGAACACATTAATAATGTCGTCTATTCGAGGAAAGGGAAAAGGATCCAAAAGTGTTTCATCGTTAATCCTTCGATAGTCGACACATAATCGATAGTCTCCATTCTTTTTTGGAATTACTATGCAAGGAGATGCAAATGCCGAGTTTGATGGTTTAATTATTCCTTCGCTTAGCATCGATCTAATTTTCATATTTAACCAGTTTCTTTTTGTATTCTCCAATTGATATGGCTTTGCACTGACAACTCGAAAATTCTCCTGCAGTCCAAAGTCAACCTCAAATTTTGAAATCATTGGAAAAGTCCTTGTGCAAAGGCTGGGGTATTTGGCCTCCACATCCCTCCTGGTAACGAGGTTCAGGCCAGTTTCAGAAAAGAAACTGATCTGATCTGTAAAGAAGTCCCACTTCACTTTCAGGGATTTTAACGTAGGCTTACCAATCAATAGATCAAAGGGCATATCTGGGAGGAAAATGGCCTGGATTTCGATTGACTGTTCCCCAGCCTCCAAAACCAGATTAATGGCTTCGGTAGCAGTGAATTTACTATGGTTGATTGTGTTTATTAAAATCTTCGTAGGGTATGTTTTCCACCTGTTTTTCTGCACTAAATTTCTACGTATCAGGTTGAGAGAAGAACCGCTGTCCAGATAGGCCTTTACCAAGTGAGAGTTTATAGTCACATCAATGAAGGAATGGAGAGAATCACAAATTGAAAAAATGGTCGATTCTGACCATGGGACCGGCGAACCCATACTCGTCAGTTTTTTTTTGACAAGAACGAAACATTTCTATCATTCGCCGCCTGGAGTAACCCCGTGTCACTAGACTCAGTAAAATGATCTGGTTTCTCGACTGTGCCAAGAGTTCTTGCAGATGGCCTGGATTCAGAATAATTCTTTTCCGATATAGGCCTGATGTTCTTCAGGAGTTTGAGTAGATCCTGCTTGCATTTAACACCTGCCGTGGCCAGTTGCTCCTGCATATACTGGGGAAGTCCGTGGATTATCCCAATAATCAATAATTCCTCGCTAAGGCCCGGCATACCAAGTCGCATCTTTCCTTGCTTCTGGTAAAAATATTCCACCAAGGATCCTCCTCGATATCTCCAATTAAAAGCACGGTCGTAACTCACAATGGGATTTTCGTTAAAAGAACAAATGAATTCCTGCTTCCAATCCTTCCAACAATATTCCTCTTCATCATGGAATTTGTTGTCGAACCATAACAAAGCCGATCCTGTCAGATAGGATCGCATCCCATTGATTCTAGCCTCGTCTCCAACCCATCCATTGTTTCCACAAATGTTTTCATATACTTTGATCCAAATTTTAGGATCAGCATTTCTTCCATCAAAGGTAGCCACATCCATTTTAACTGGCCTACCTACCCTGATTCCACTCTTATTTCTAAGAAGAAAGTCCATCATTAAGCGCTGCTGATTCGCCATCGTCCTGATGAGGCTTTCAATGGTCGAATCCTTCACTCCGTCGCCCTTAGGCTTCGCTTTAGAATCATTTACTCCGTCGCCCTAAGGCTTCGCTTCAGAATCCTTCATTTCTTCGTCCTTAGGCTTCGCTTCAAAATCCTTCAATTCTTCATCTTGCATGTCTTCAATATCATCCATTTCGTTTTTTAGGTTTTCATACTTAACAGCTTCTTCCTTTATTTTTTCAATGTTCATTTCAATTTTCTTTGACTCTTCCTTATTCATGCTCTGATATATTTTCACTTAATAGATTATCCATAACCTTCCTTACTTAAGACTGTTAATGGATTTGTTAGTTAGTAAATTGAAAGTTTTTAATTGGGCTTTAACACAGCTAGTTACTACAAGCTCTGTCGAGATCATCCTGTCGGCTGCGCCATATTGTGATGTTCTATTTGAAAGAACGAGTAAGAATGAATAAGAGAAGATCCTAAGCAAAATAAATTCTACTTTATTACCTTTTTTGACCTATATATAAATATCGCGCTTCTCGCGGACATGCAAATTCACCATCCTTTTAAAGAAACAAAATGTAAATATACAAAATATACAAATATACAAAATAAAACAATACAATGCAAATATCCCAAGGTATGCCACAAGATATATTTCGAAATATAACTAAATATCCAGTTAATAAGCATTTTAGAATTAATACATTGAGTGGACCAATCCAACCTATATTTTATGTTATTTTACCAGTCAGGTTTTTTAAAAGAAAAGTTAGTTTAAAATTTTATATATTTCATCTACCATATGAAATTGCACTAATAGGATTATATACTCTAAAAAAATTAAAAACTAGAATTGACTTCAATAGAAATGTAGTGAGTCAACAAGGCACAAATATTCCTGCTACCCTTTTTCATTTTGAAACAGATTTGGCTTATGTAAATAATGCATACAATGTGATAAATCCAGATAGGAAATATAATATTAACCAACACCTTCATTTTGTTAATACACAAATCTTAGATAATCACTGTGCACCTTCAGGAAGTAATCCACTCTATGTTAATCATTTACAACAGACACTTTCCACTCAATCAAGCATTCCGGGGGAAAATAAGTTAACCAGTGATTTAATTGTATCATAAGATACAAGTATCATAAGATAAACAACTTATTAGACCTTGAGTTAATTTGGTTATTGAAAGAATTTTCTGAAATATTTTCTACAGACCCATTTAAAGTTCCAACCCTACATATCCAACCTGTACAGATTAAACCAAATACAGATAGAGTAATCAGGTTGCGACCGTATAGAATTCCATTTACATATAGGAAAGAAATAGATGTACAAATCAATGAGATGTTAAAAAATAATATAATAGAACCAGCCTTAGGTGAATATGCTTCACCCATTACTCTAGCAAAAAAGAAAAATGGAACATTTAGAATGTATGTGGATTTTCGAAAATTAAATGAACACATTCCAGTTGATCCCCAACCTATACCATTAATAGAATCAGTGATAGAAAAACTGTCGAAAGCTAAGTATTTTTCCAGCCTTGATTTGAGCAACGCTTATTGGACAGTTCCTATCCATCCGTATTCTCGACCTTATTTAGCCTTCACCACCCACGCAGGAGTGTACATGTTTAAAAGATTACCTTTCGGGCTACGAAGCTAACCACAGATCTTCGAGAGAGCTATTGGACAAATACTTAGAAAATATAACTTCCAATTTCTAGAACACTACTATGATGATTTTATATTTTTTCTGATAGTTTTGAAGAACACTTAGAACATCTTCGTTTATTCTTCCAACTATACAGGCCCATATGAGATCTTGGAAATACTATCACCTCAGGTAGTGCGCATTAATAGACCAAATAGACCTTTGCAGTTACAGACAGAAATTATAAATATAGAAAAACTTCGTAGATATGTAGAAAATATTCCCCATATCACACCTCCTACGGACCTTCCCGACTCTCCTCCTAGACAAAACTATTTTCTATTTCCTTATAGGCACTTCACTACAGATATCTTGGGTGATCCGGGTTCCTCCAGACCAAGGAAATGGTTTCAACCGTTTAACCATTTGGACAACAGTATTTTCACGGATGAAAAATTTTATAAGCCTGATTTTCCAATAACATCCAAACCAACTTTTTCATCAATAGTAAAGTCCAATAAATCCAGTACATTGGTCTTAGACCCTAAAATCAATCCATTCGATAATATGGTGGAAAGTAATTTGGGTACTACCAAAGAAAAATTACACAGTAAACTTAATCCAAATGCCGATGTCTTTATACCAACAACGTTGGCGTCCAAAGAATTTTCACATTATTTAAATAAAGACTCGTTAATAAATAATGTTATCACTCTGTGTACATTTTTGTATAAAACTGTTATATTTAGAATTAAAAAATTTCCATTGTTTTTAATTACCACAATAATATTTTGGATTCTTTATACTCATTTAGCATCTTGTATATACCTTCTTCCTTTATTGTTTTATATCTTGCCTCTACCCATACAAACACACTTACATATCTCTTATAAAATGTTCTTGATAAAATGGACCGTTAGAATAGTGGAATATATAAATTTGTATATAAATGTAATGTTGGACTATATGAGGCGATATGATAATTTTAATCAAGCTATAAACTCACATGATATATGACCTTGAAGACTTGAATATATTACTTTAAAATGTGAACATAAAAACACTTAATGCGTGTGTGGGTTCAAATAGCCTATAAATATCTTTAGCCACCTTACAATATGCAGAGGCTAGCGCTTATCGTTAGTCGGGTATAACAACCCCGCATACCTCCGTTCGTTTTGTCTGGTGTAGGACAGACAAGATGTAAAGGCCTACAGATCTAAGACAATAGTAATAAGTTAATTTACGTATAGCAATACGATAGAACAACAATAGGATTAGTATAAGCGTTTTTATAAGATAAACTATCGAGGGTTAAAAGAAAAAAGAAAATTTTGGATTTTTAAACACATCATCCTCTAAGATATGGTATAACCTCATCGGTTAGTTTCGAAAATCGATGTTCGGTAAAACCTATCCTAAGATGAGCACTTCAAAATGTTAGTTCGAATTAGAGAACATCCTTTAAAAAAAAAAAGAAGAAAATTTTGGTTGTAGTGCTTTGATCTATGTACTTCCATTGAGTAAGTCGTAAACTCAATGTACGAGTATATCATAGGAAAAAGTACCACAGACAACGTTATCCAGACTTCCAGGTTGGAACATAGGTCTAGCCAACTTGTGGCCAACGATAGGAAGAATAGGGATCGTAGGATGAAGAAAGATATGAACATTTTCAAAGTGAGCAATCGTGGCCGAGAGATCTACCATCCGTAGTCTTAGCTTTTTAACCCCGCACTGTTCGAATCCTATCGACTTATTAGAGAATAGAGATGTAATAAATACCAGTTTAAAATATCAATAGTATATCATAACCTCGTTAGGATATTTTCAATTCAGAGAAAATTAAAAATTTTATCTAGACT
Organism: Cordylochernes scorpioides; assembly: GCA_030710605.1. Classification (NCBI taxonomy): domain Eukaryota; kingdom Metazoa; phylum Arthropoda; class Arachnida; order Pseudoscorpiones; family Chernetidae; genus Cordylochernes; species Cordylochernes scorpioides. The sequence goes on along the minus strand of CP092869.1, from coordinate 42,913,508 downwards.
GTGCAGCTACGAATTTCATCTTGCGCACACCCCCACAGGTTCACTGCAATATAATTCCCACACTACTTGTAAATAGTCAACACATTTTTATTTTAATATTCATATATTTTAATATTCATAATTTTAATATCCATATATTTTAATATCTATAATCAAAGAGTAAATAGCCAATGCTTGTATATAATTTTTTGACCAACGACCCGAGGGGTAAGAGGGAGAAGAGGAGAACAAAGGAGTTGGAAAATAAACAAAGAGAAAATGGCTGCGTTTCTTTTTGTCGGGTCTATTATTTCTTATATACAAATTTAGAGTTTTAAATTTATAATTATTCAAAGACTCACCTTAATACGACATATATATATGAAAAAATAGTACAAATGTAACATTGTACTGGGATAAGGTGCATAAATTAGGAAAAAGGCATCTCCTTATCGTGCAACTGAAAGTTGCTGATGGCTTGCGCCATCTATCGGAATATATATATATATATATATATATATACTAGCCGAATGACCCGGGCAACGCCCGGGGTTTACCCGATTAAATGCTTTTATTCAAATACTATTCGTTACAATTATAAATTGGCGCCGTGGATGTCATTCTTGTATTATATATAAATGAGTTTTAAAAATTGTAAAAAAAGAAAAAAATGCATCGGCCGGGAATCGAACCCGGGGCGCCCGCGTGGCAGGCGAGCATTCTACCACTGAACCAAAAGCAAACGGTGACAGAATTAAGAACGCATGACGATGATAACTGTATATTATCCGTGACAGAGGCGGCCGATGAGGAAAGACGGTCGTGACTATATATAGTAATATTTTATCATTACATTTTAACATTTAACACAAAATCGTAACAAATTTTTCTTTAATTATATATTAATATTGAAATGCCAAGTATTTTTTACGTAATTGGAATATTATATTACTAAATTCTCAAATTAAATTCATTATACTTGGAAAAGATTTTAAGCATTGTTACAATTTATAAATATAATTTCACCAGACACCGCTAGAGGCGCTGCTTGCGAGTGAAGTAGAAAATTTGCAAATAAAATTGCAAAGAATATTTATTTCAAATCAATTTCTAACTAGAAATTTTCCCTGTAGTATAATAAATAACTTCCTAAAGTTTCACGGCGATTGGATAATTTTACCTTTTAAAAACATTCATCGTGTGAACAAACTGACATTCATCGTGTAAACAAACCACGTGTTAATTATTAACCAATCAAATTCATTTATCGTCGCGACCAGTGCTGCGCCCAAGCGGTAAATGACTGGAACTAACCGTTTTTGGTTTTTTATTTTTTAAAAAAAGCACATTAACTTTTTTAGTTTTTTTGAATAGCCTATATGTTAAACGAAATCTTCAGCTACCTACATGCGAAATTCCATAATGATTGAGTCAGTAGATTTTGCGTGAAGCGATAACAAACATCGATTTCGCATTTCATTTTTATAGATATAAGGAAGGAAGGATATATATGGTAATTTAAACCAACAACCCCATATTGTATATCACCTATAACAAGATTTTCAAGTTGTTTAATAGAAACACATCTGTAAATAATTATACGCATTATTGACATGTGTCATTACATCACAATATGTAATGTACTTTGTACAAACTGAAGATAAATAAATAAAACTCTGCAAAAGATTAAGAGTTGAGCTAAAGCAAAAGGTCAAAAACGTCTAAAATCGAGATAGATTTAGGATTCCCACAACAAGGTCTAAACTGCCACGGCGCCAGTTTAGAATTCCACCAGACGATCCACACTCTTCGCATCTGTTGAAATGCAATACTCCCTTTCTCGGGAAAGATATATAAGGCCCCCGTCTTAACCTATAAATACAGTCACTTGACAGTCAGTTCACCATCTGCATGAGCCTTCGTCGGTTGTACCCTAGGTCCACCATTCACATGTAGACCAGTAAGAACTCTTCTATATCTCCATCTTTCGCTCCTAGCTTAACTTTTATCTGTTCACGGAACTTTCTTAGTGCAACTGTGTCTTCGTTTTTTTGTGTATGGACATTCCCAAGCTTTCCACTCTGCCTCGACCACGACTGCCTGTACTCTGTGAGAACTTTTAAAGGTCTTACAAGGTGCAGAGAGGTACTGGAAAACTCCCCGTCCTGACTGTTCCTCTCGGTTAACACAGTATAGCGAGAGTCGACGGGGAACACACTACAGTTTAAGTCGACTGGATACCTCATCACATTTTTAGTCGACAGGATTCTACAAGAGTCTACCAAATCTCATAACATAGTTAGCCGACAGGATGACCAAAACAAAGAATGACACATCGACCCTCCAGATAGAAGCGAGAAAGAGCTAAGATGGAGGAACAAACCGGCCATTCCAACGAAACGACCAAGCAATCTCTCCCCAACAAGAGATATTTACGGAAGACATGCCGTCCCAAGGGACCTCCGCGGACCCGCTAATAGATTGCCAAATCCGGGATCAAGCTGTCTGACCACCCCAACGACACAGTCGAAATTCCCGCAAGTCATGGAAATCGAGGAGTAGAATGACGCAAACCCGGTGAGAAGTTCCCCACCTTCGACTTGACATCGTTGAGACAATGCTCAAAGCGACAAGCAGCAAACGACTTTATAGAAGTTACAAACTTCTACAAGTTCTACATGGAGCGACTTCCACGACAGCAGGACGACCACCAAAGATCAAGTCTCCTGACTGAACTATCTCCAAAACTGTAAGTTTTAAAATCTTACATAACTTTATCCTCAAGTCCACAACTTGATTCCCCATTAATTTTGTATTTATATTTTCACTTTAAACATTTTAAATTCAATTTTTACCTTTTTGATATCATTTTTTATTCAATTTTTAAAACTTTCACACTCTCATTTATCAAATATTCTTTAATTTTCAATCAGATTATAAATTTCAAGTTATTACTCTCAATTTTACTTTCTAAAAAATCGCCAATCACATATTTTTAGCAACCTATTTTTCCTACATTAACCTAAAATGGCATTATCAAAATCTACAACTAAAAAAAAAGCATTATTATTTTTTTTAAAATATTTCTCATCATATCATAATTCTAAACTTATTTTTGTTTTCTTAAGATTTTATCCTTATATCAAAATACCAATAACTTAATCAATTCTTAAAATTTTACAAAATTAATTGTTATGATGTACTAGAGCGCCATCTGTTATCAAATTATAAAACTATTTTAGAGGCGTAATATTCTTTTTAAAATAAAACAATTTCTACTGTCCTTACTGCGATGGAAAAATTAAAGGGAGGGCCTGGCTCATCAGTGGTGAACCCTCCCAGCGGTTTCGCCAGTTTCATTGTCATATTCACCATTTCAACTGAATGCCCCGATTCAAAATATTCTTGTCACTATCACGACGTTGCCCTTTTACAAGAATAATTTTCAACTACCATAATCAACGATTTAAAAAATATATTCAAATTTTAAAAATATAAATCAACATAGGTGAAATGCATTTTTTAATTTCAGAAATATTTTGTGATTTCTCTCTTGAGAGACAATATCGTCAAAATCACAACTAGGAAAAACAACTATATTTCCCAAAACAAGTTAAAAATAAAAATCCCATCAACTACCACGCCAGTAGCTGAATTAAGTCACAGCCTTCCAAAACTATTACAATCGTTAAATTCCACCATAGCTACACTACCTCGTACCTTCCTTTTACATGCATAATTAACCAACCATACATCTCTCTCAACAAACGTTACAACACCGTCACATCACTATCTCCAATTGGCAACCATTATTGACGCGCGACTCACAACGAATTGAATATCAAGCTCCACTTAGCTCCATAACGTCGCCCCACTAAACACAAAAAAAAAACACATTAAACGTGTCATATCCACTAACAATATAAAAATTCTCGATATGTTTTCGTACAACCACCACCCATGAATCTAGTAAATTTGTTATTCATGGTGAAACAGGTTAGATTCTGTACCAAAAAAACGACTTCACGTGACACCTTTTCATTTCAAATTTTTCACTTCGTGTCACAGCGCCACATCACAAAACCTTTTCACATTTCAGGCCCAAAGACGCCTTCACGTCTGTGACACATCTCACCCCAAAGCGTGTCCACGTCGAAAGTCGCACTTTCACTCACATGTAATCCTGAAATCACTGAATAACATTTTTACTGAGTCCGCAACAACTTCGAAACACAACAACTACGAACACCAAGAAAATCATATCTTTCAATTATAACAGTGATATGCCAAACTCAACAAAAGTAGAGAGAAAGTCAGTTTAAGTACATGACAAAAAAGACACCCCTCAAGAGTGGCCGCCAGTGATAGGATCCCCCGAATATATTTCAGTTACATATCCCCGTCCTCACAAAGCTATCATCTTGATCACTATATTCATGATCGCCATTTTATTTAAACACATGTTTCACACTAACCATTTAGGTTTTCTCACAAATCTCACCAACGCCTTAATCACAACACACAACATACATTAAACATTTTACATGTTAATTGATATCACCAATTAAAACAACTTGGTTAAGTCTCATATAGACTTTATAACGGAAAAGAGATATAATTATGTATATATCACCTTTTTGGATAAACGTGAATATTGTTCAATTTTCCACTACTGATCATTTTTCCAATCATTAATAATCTTTAATTATATTCTAATTTTTGTATAAAATTTTGAATAATTATTTTTATTTTTACCTTTCAATTATATAATCAATTTTTAATCCAACATGATTAAAAAAAAAAACTTTAATCAAATTTACATTTATTTTTCATGATATTATTTTAGTATTGCCAAACATTTAATTGTTTCAAAAATCATTTTCATTTTCTTAATTATTATATCTTTTATATATTACATGCTTGATTTTGTCCATTTACACTTTTTTAACCCGCAATCATATTTCTATCTTTTTATTCACTATATTTTATATTTGTTTAAATAGCTTTATTATATGACAATGTTTATCATCAACTATCGGGCATCCACAACAATCATATTCTCTAACCACTTCAGTATACTTTCCATCACTATCTTTTCAGCCATTGCTTCACTTCATTGTAGAAAAACGACAACACTGCTTGACAATTTTTTTTATTTCGTAATTTCAACAAACTCTTTAAACACAGTTCCCCAGATTTAAAAATCCCAACTTCTGGCCTGAACAAGCTTCAAGAGTTTATTTCAATCATCCGCAGAGCACATCACCAATGCATGCACAAAGCGTTCACTTTTTTCAACTTTCAATTTTTTTTTTAGCTCTAGCGGATCACAATCAACCTTTGATTTCAAGTCAAGTCAGACCACCTACTGTCGCTACAATTAAACTTATCGCATAGCCCTACCACCCCCTTTCAATCATATTAATAAGCAACTTTTCCTCAACAACTTTTAACCCAATAATCCTAAAATTGTGACAAAGAACTGTAATCCTTTTTTAGGATCGCAAGTGAAACATTGCCATGGAAGACGCTCAAGTCTATATCCTCGCTTTGCACCTGGATCTGATTATTTGGTTTCATGTGTAATGCTTACAATTGCATATTCTTCAACTACTAACCCTTTCCAATGCCCGCCAATATTCTCTTAGAATGTGAATTTTTATGTCATCATTTTATTTTAATTATCACGTAATGTACTTTGTACAGACTGAAGATGAATAAATAAACCTCTGTAAAAGATTAAGAGTTGAGCTAAAGCAAAAGGTCAAAAACGTCTAAAATCGAGATAGATTTAGAATTCCCACAACAAGGTCTAAAGATGGAAACTGCCACGGCGCCAGTTTAGAATTGCATCAGACGATACACACTCTTCGCATCTGTTGAAATGCAATACTCCCTTTCTCGGGAAAGATATATAAGGCCCCCGTCTTAACCTATAAATACAGTCACTTGACAGTCACTTCACCATCTGCGTGTGCCCTCGTCGGTTGTACCCCAGGTCCTCCTCATCCACTATGTAGACCAGTAAGAACTCTTCCATCTCCATATTTCGCTCCTAGCTCAACTTTTATCTGTTCACGGAACTTTCTTAGTGCAACTGTGTCTTCGTTTTTTGTGTATGGACATTCCCAAGCTTTCCATTCTGCCTCGACCACGACTGCCTGTACTCTGTGAGAACTTTTAAAGGTCTTACACAAGGTGCAGAGATATACTGGAAAACTCCCCGTCCTGACTGTTCCTCTCGGATAACACAGTATAGGGAGAGTCGACAGGAAACACACCACAGTTTAAGTCGACTGGATACCTCATCACATTTTTAGTCGACAGGTTTCTACAAGAGTCTACCAGATCTCATCACATATATATAAAAGAGAGAGTTGTGACCTTAATGAATATAATTTTATAATAAATTGCATTTTTATTGAAAAGCAGCTTTTTGTTCTATATTCACTTCGGGTAAAAATTCACTAGATAAAACCTGGAAGTGTCCCGTATAGTACTTATAGTACAATAGTTTGAAACTTATTATATCAGGAGGAATATAAATAGTTATATAAGATACTAGACGAATGACCCAGGCAACTCCCAAGTTTTACTAGCGAACTTTTACCCGAAGTGAATATAGAGTGAAAAGCTTCTTTACAATAAATTTTATCGAATATAAATGATATTTATCAAGAATAAAAGTATCTCTTTATTATATATTCAATGAAATCTTAATATTATTATATATACTCAATTGTGAATATATCAAAATTTCAAAAGCGCCTTTAATATCCTTCTTTAATGCAATCAAATTCACACACACCTTGTAGAAAGATATTTATATATATATATTTTTTTATCCCTAGTACACGTGGAACAGGCCATGATAATCATGGTGGGTAGTTAGCGACTGCTTTTTTACTGTAAGCGCACCACATGTGAAAGCAGTTCGACTTTGCACTTACAAATGTGCCAGAGCCCCGTTTGGGTACTTGCACTCGCTGGTGGGGTTGGACTTTTGCAAGAATCGGGGGGCCATTGGAGCATTTATTATTTAGAAATATATGAAATAAGAAGCTAAAAATAAAAAAGAGAGTAAATTCGAAAGCATCTACTGATTATGCAATTGACCGTTTCAGGTTATTATGGCCATCTATTTTTTCTTTTTTTTTCCCACGATTTATCAGAGCAAAGCTTTCTTTATAACAACCTTATTATGGGATTTTTAATACAGAGCGCAGTATAAGCGGGGCAGCGTTATTTACGAGGTGTCAGAAAAGGTAATTTGAGAAAGAGACAAAGAAAAATATCTCTTAAGGTGGTAAACATGCGATAATATGATTAATTATAACAAAACCATTCTATATTTTTTAGAGATGAATAACTTTGTATACCTAAGAGACATATTTCATTAGGATTGATTAAATATAAATATATAAAAGCGAGGGAGTACGACTTACCTTTTCTTTCATGGCCGAGGCAATATCAGCAGGAAAGAAAAGAAAAAAAAGGGTAATAGCAAATTTCATCCCATAGACTGCTCTTGTGAATAAGGGAACTCCAGGAATGGTAGTGTAGTAGGCGCAAGAGCAGGCGAAGATCCCCATGCCCGTGTAGAAAATGAGAATTCCTGGAGAAACCAATGCATCTGCATCTGCCACGAGTCCACAAGCTTCCACGTACAAAAGACGTTCCCTTTGAAGACGTTGGGCTTTTTTCTCTTGAGCTGTTTCAGTTTCTCTCAAAATCTGTCTAAGGCTTGTCGTAATTTCTCCAAAGACATTCTTAAAGAAGCAAGCATGGAATACCATCCACATTGGGAGAACTACAAGAGAAATAAAGAGATAGGCATTGATGAACGTTGCCATGATACCAAAAATAAGGTACCAGCTCATACCAACATTCTTACCTACATACGAAGTTACAACCATATCCAAATCATCATACCAATAAAGAAATGCGTAGCATAAAGTTACCAGATGAAAGACGAAGAAGAATTTTGTCTTCAATTTGAACGATTCACGAAGTTCATCATTCCAACTTTGAGACCATTCAAGTTCAGAGCAACGAATAAGATAGTTTTGAAATTTTCGTGCCTTGAAGAACATCAAGGTTCGAGAAATGAGCGAAGCAATGCCCATATAAGCCATGAAGAGAAACAATACCGTTTTTGAAATGTACTTCCAAACATAAGTTGAGGTCGTTGGGAATTTGTACCGCATGCAAGTACAAGAATATTCCAAATTTCTGGTAGAAAGGCTACGAGAACGCCATAAATTCCAAGTGCACTAAATCTTCGAACATGCACGCGGTAGGGATCCTTGTAATCCAATCCATTTAAAAAAACTTTGACCAAATAGACGATGAAATCTTGAAAGCATTCGAAATCCAGAATAATAGGCATTTGGAGGACGAGCCACTTCTTCTTCCTTCATGGTAGACGTTGAGGGTGACACAGACATGGTACGAACAGGTCGATGGTCAAAAACGATAGTTATTGATTTACCGCAATCACAGAAGAATCGCTTGTTATTGATTGTTGCCTGAGGCAACCCGAGTAATTCGTGAAAAACAAAATTATATGATTCGTTTAAAATGGATCTCTATCTTCTGGGTCATTTTATTTTGTTTCTATAGATTGAAGTTATTATCTATTTTTTGTGAATATTGATGTTTTTTTTTAATATCTCGTGCAGAGTTGTTAATGTTCTAGCTCTATTATTTATAAATATATACAATAATTTTTCATTTAAAATATATATAAAATAATAATTTCTATATAAATATATATGACATAATAAAAATATGATTTTTATTATTCATAAAATAATTAAAATTTTATAATCACAGAGTTAAATTTAAAAAAATGAAAAGGATTCCTTAACAAAAGGAATATAACCTAATATTATTTTTATTTGTAAATAAATAATAACATAAATTAACAAAAATTATTGGAGGCCAAAATAATATGCCACCGATTGTAATTAAATCGACGATAGGACCAACCGGCGAGAAACTATGCATAATCGAAGCCTCCTTAATAACGAAGATCCTAGACAAATGTGGAATCGAGTATAAACTTGAGGAAACGGTTCAATCAAAGAAGAGAACTCGCGGCTCCCAGGATGACTCAAGATCGCCAACTAGGAGCGAGCGTAATCTGAAGACGCCTAGAATGGACATCGACGAACAAAGTCCCGTCACTGGAGTTTCTCAACAAATGAACGCAGCTCACCCACCGCAAGACGATGAAGAAAATAACGACAACGATGGCCCATGGACCACAGTCACTAACGTGAAAAAGCCGAGAATTCCTCCTGTTATTGCAGAAAATGTAGCAGATTGGAAGCTTCTTTGCCAAGAACTAAAAGACTTGTGCATGGAACCATTCCAAGTCACGATTTCTGGCAAAAGGCACATAATTAAATCGAAAAAGATAGGCGACTTCAAAAAATTCAGGGAGTATGTACAGAAAAATAATGGAGGATATTCCTACAGACTACAGGAGGAAAAACCACTGAAAGTGGTATTGAAGGAGGTATCAACAGCCTTCAAAGAAGAAGACGTCGTAACTGAACTGGTTTCAATGGGCTACACTGAGGTCATTGTCAAAAGACTCCATAGACAATCGACCAAAATACCGATGAATATAGTCCTAGTAGAGCTACCGAAAAATGAACAAAATAAACGAATCTATGGAATAACTGAAATACTTTACCAAAAAAATAGTCGTGGAATCATTCAGGACTACAAAACGAGTGACCCAATGCTTTAACTGCCAGGGCTTTGGGCATGGCCAGCTAAACTGCTTTTTTAAGTCCAAATGCGTCAAGTGTGCTGAAGAACACCATTCGAAGGATTGTCCAAGAAAGTCGAAACAGCTCCCACCAAAGTGCGCTAACTGTGGAGAGGCGCACACAGCCAATTACCGCGGATGCCCAAATTTTCCGAAGCCACAACAACATACCTCAAGCAAGCTCCACTAAAACAGAAGAAGCAACTGTTGAAAAACAAAAGGCAAGTTACGCTGAAACTGCAAAAAATAAAACTACTCGTTCTGACACCAGGGAACTGTGCGAAAAGTTATTAGAAATTATCAAAACCTTCTTACAATGAAAGGCAAATTACTTTTAAAAATCGTAATTTCGCAAAATAAAATCTCAATTTAAAAAATCATCAAATCCAACTATACAAGAATTTGTTTCAAAATCAAGGTGACCTCAGCCACCGAATCCGACGACCTGGACCCAATGGCTAGCTGACAGCCAAACACCCAACAACTGCCCTCCTGTAAGGTTCGGGGGGCCACTCCAGCATTACAACTCGCCATGTGTAAATAATCTGGACAAGGTGACTCGCGAGCTGTGCTCGAATGTAACACCTGCAAATTGAGATGAAATAAATAAAATAATAACATTGTTAGTTGTAGGTATGCAAAAACTGTTTGCTTTAAAAAATAATCAAAATAATCAAAATAAAAAATATTTTTTGGGACAAAAGTTATCATTCATTTTTACCATCCACGAATGCATGAATTGGTAAAGTAACTAGAATACGTCTTTTTTTCTGACAACTGAAATTTAATAGTCGACAGGATGTATTTTAACCCTGTACGAGAAATATTCCAGTAGATTTCAATTCCGTATATAAAAAAGAGAAAGCTTATTTGAAAATTGAAATAGAAATATACACTGCGTGACATTGAAAATGGAACACCAAGAAATAGTGGCCAGAAAATTATGCAAATTTCAGGGTAGACGCGCCTAACCGAGTTATGCAAATGATGTAAAATGCGCAGCTCTCGTGCGCACATGGAGTAAGATATAAGGGAAGGAACTTGCAGAAAGGAAAGTATTCGTGTAGTTATTTCTTCAAGGAAAATCATTGTAGAAATTTTGTTCTTGTGTCAAAAGACACATGTAATAACAGAGAATGCCAGGTCATCGTAAACGGAGGCAGTTCAAGCAGACAGACGCTTTTACGAGGGGCATGGTGATCGGACTGAAAAGGGCAGGTTGGTCCATACGTCAAATCGCAGCTGATACACACCTTGGTGCGTCCACGGTGCACCGACTGTGGAGAAGATGGTTGGAACAAGGAATGTGGCAATTTATAGGAATGTCGGTGAAACCAGAGTGACGTCAGCACGTGTGAATCGGCGTATCCTTCGACAAGCAGTGGCGGCCCCACAAGCCACTTGTACCGCCATCCTGCAACATGTGCAAGACACCCTATGTTTGCGCCTAGCTATGTAAATCACTAGCTAAGCTGCATTGATTCATAGTCATGCAAATTCTTTCTTTATTTCTTTTATTATGTAAATATGTTTGTATATAAAATGAATGGATGATTGAATAAAGTTAGAGTGTGTTAGCAAAACGCCGTGAGGCTGTGTGGCCATTCTCTTGTTGTTACATCGCATTAGGATAGGTACAATCTCTCGGTAGTCAATCCGCAGGTCGAGGTGAAAGTATACAGTCCAAGTTAAGCTCTGCCAAGGATAGTCAACATCTAAAACAAAAGGTTAGAGAGCAGCACGGATTTCCAAACTATTGCTGTAAGGATCCAAGCTGCAATATATGGTCCCTCGAGCCGGATCTTAAGGAACAGAGCGTGATTCTGCCGAGAAACAAACCTTCAAATCTGGAACCATGTCTAAGGCAACGAAAGGCCTAAAAATCAAGATCCGTTCACAGACAAGACGAATCGAAAGATACCTAGCATCCATAGATGAACACATATCGGGAGGCGATCTCCATTAATTGAAAATGATACAAGAAGGTATTACAGAAATAAAAACTGAGACAAAATTCCTATTCGATGAGTTATTTGTACAGGAGGAGGTAGATGAAGAAAAAGAACTCGAAGGTTATGAAGCGATTCAAGATAAAATCGAAAAAACTGGAATTAAAGCTCAGGCGTGCATTAGAAGGAAACCAAAGTACAGCTGATACAAAACAAGCAAAAGCCATCGAAACAGTGAAATTGCCCATCTTCGAGTTGCCTCACTTCTATGGAGATGCAAACTCTTGGTTTAACTTCAAAGAGGTATTCGGAATGGTCATAGATCAAAATCCAGGCTTAAACGATCTACAAAAGCTGCAATACTTGGGCTCCGCGGTAAAGGGAGAAGCGGCCAGACTGATACGTGGGTTCCCAGTGGTATCAGAGAGCTACAAGCAGGCATGGGATACTCTGGTGTCCAGATACGACAATCAAAGAGAGTTGGCTTATGCACAACTGAACAAAATCTTCAAGATTAAGCAAGTCAAGAATACATCGGCAAAGGCCATAAGGGAACTCCTGGACACATGCAATGAGTCTGTGCGCAATCTGGAATCCTCGGATTGCAAAGAAATGAGTTGGTAGACGTGATACTGGTACAGTTCTTGAGGAACAGACTCGATGAGGATGTGAAGCGACAGTGGGAGTTGACACAGGATGAGAGATCGTTTCCTTCCTATGAGAACTTCATTCAATTTCTTGAAAGACAAGCCAGAAGTCTGCCACAGGGAGCAAGGGAATACCAAAGAAAGGAAAATGAGATGCAAAGGGAATATGCAAGTGTACACACTGCGGTTAATGCCAATGCTCAAATATGCATAGCATGCAAGGCAGGCCACAGAATCTACAACTGTACTACATTTAGTACAATGCCCATCGAACAAAAATGGGAATTTGTCAAGCAAAACAAGTTGTGCTACAATTGTCTAAAAAAGGGTCATACAAGAACAACTTGTTACCAAGGACCTTGTAAGAAATGCAACAAAAACCACCATACTTTGCTCCATAGGCTCGACACTAAGGTGACTGATAGTCAGAAGGGTGCAAAGCCTCAGATCTCTGAACCTGTGGGTCAGGTCAACAACACGAGTATTGAACAAGGAGGTGAGACCATCAATCAAGTGCTCCTTGCGACAGCTCAAATAATTGTGGAAGGTGAAAACGGGACACAGCTGATCTGCGAGCACTTTTGGACAGTGGATCACAGGTTTGTTTGATCACAAGGGAAATTTGTGAGAAACTTGGACTCAAGGGAGAAACATCAGGACGCTCACTGAGGGGTATTGGAAATAATCCAGTCCAAGGGTCATCTACATCTGTTGGCTTAAAATTTAAATCGATTTATAGATCGGAAAAATATGAAACGAGAGCTCTAGTAATGGAGGTCTTGACAGCGGAAATTCCAAACTTCGAAATGGCAGAACCGACCTGGATTATGCAGAAAGACTTTGAGTTGGCAGACCCTCTGTTTCATATTTCAGCACCAATCGACATCATTCTAGGTGCAGAAATGTATGCATATCTGATGCATGGAGAGAAAAAAATGCTGGGAATGAACCAACCTATAGCAATGAATTCAAGGCTCGGTTGGATTCTAATGGGCAAGGTAGAAAGCTCTCTCTCGTCGAACTATAAAAATGGACCTTGTAGCTATGCGGTACAAACAACATCAGAATTAGATGGTCTGGTAAGAGATTTCTGGGAATTGGAGTCAGTACCGTCATTGCAAGACCAGAATCCAAGGGAAGAAAGTTACGAGACTCATTACATGAAAACCTATTCCAGAGACTGCCAGGGAAGATATATTGTGAAATTACTATTTAAAGAAAAACCCTCTCTGCTCGGACAATCAAGAGAGAAGGCCTTGGCTCGGTTTCTGGCATTGGAACGAAGACTGTTGAAAACCCCAAGAGTCTATAAACAGTACAAAGAGTTCATGAGGGAATACGAGGCATTGGGTCACATGGAGCTAGTGCCATTTAAGGAGATAATCAGAGACCCATCAACATGTTATTACATGCCGCATCATGGAGTTGAAAGAGAACAATCTACAACTACAAAATTAAGAGTGGTCTTTGATGCATCGGCGAAAACTGATTCTGGTACCTCATTGAACCAAATTTGAACACCGGACCAAAGATCCAAAGGGATATATTTGTCATCCTGACGGGATTCAGAGCACATCCAATTGCGATTATTGCTGATATAGAAAAGATGTTCAGACAAGCTGAGAATTCACCCAGAGGATGCAGATTACCAAAGGATATTATGGAGACAAACACCTGAACAACCGTGGAAGATTATAGGTTGTTGACAGTAACATACGGGACTACATCTGCCCCTTTTGGCTATTAGGACAATACATCAGCTGGCCAGGGATGAATGCAAAGAGTTTCCAACGGCTTCAAAGGTCGTAATGAGTGATTTCTATGTGGACGATCTCTAACGGGAGTATCTTCAAAACAGGAAGGCGAGGAGTTGATAAAACAAAATGATAGGTCTGATGTCAAAGGGAGGTTTCGAGATTAGAAAATGGAAATCCAATTGCCATGAACTTGTGTCCCAAATGGATGAAACTGAGACTGAATTGGGTGTTAACGCTTCGTCAAGGGTTTTAGGAATTCTTTGGGATAATTCACGGGACGCCTTCAGGATCAATATAAATAACCCTGGTGAAGTCATAACAAAGAGGGATTATTTGTCCAACATTGCTAGGATATTTGATCCATTGGGCTTCCTTTCACCCCTTACAGTCGCCTTGAAAATTATGATGCAAGAACTATGGAAGGAAAAGTTAAGTTGGGACGAGCCCATGTCAGAAAGGTGGAGATCAAGGTGGAACTCTTTTCGTGACGAAATGAGTGTGCTGACCAAGTTGGAGGTCCCTAGATATATTTTTATGGATCAAAATAGTAGGAATATCCAACTTCACGGATTCTGCGATGCTTCAAGCGTGGCATATTCAGCGGTTTGCTATCTAAAATCGGAAACTATTGAAGGACAAATTGGGATATCACTAATTGCGGCGAAAACAAGAGTCGCCCCCTGCAAACCTTGTACACTTCCGAGATTGGAGTTATGTGCTGCTCTTCTTCTATCACAGCTTTATAGGTCTATTGTAGAATCAATTAAATTGCCACTAGATGAAGTTCGTCTATGGACGGATTCTCAGATAGCACTTTGCTGGATAAAATCGGATCCTAATAGATGGAAGAAATTTATAAGTCATCGAGTTATGAAAATACAGCAGTTGACAGAATTAAAGTATTGGGGCCACGTGTCTGGAAAGGATAATCCGGCCGATTGTGCGTCGAGAGGTCTAAAGCCTGCGGCACTGATAAAACATGAACTTTGGTGGCAAGGACCCTCGTGGTTGAAAGATGACTGTGTTGAGCGAATTTGGGAGAACTCGAACAGTGATCTTCAAATTCAAGAGCAAGAAGAGATTGTGGCATTCTGCCATCTCCAGACAACAAACGTTCCGGAATACTTTCTGAAATACTCGTCCTTCACGAGACTAAAAAGAGTCACAGCTTGGTGTCTAAGA
>CP092869.1:42853893-42898113 GCA_030710605.1 Cordylochernes scorpioides | reverse complement strand
TAGTTGTCACATATTTGTTTAAAGTTTTGAGAGATTATGTAAATATGGTAGAAAATATAAAAAAGGAAGTTTTTTTTTTTGGCCAAGAGAATCGTGCAATAAATGAGATTTCTCAATTGTTTCCTAGCGTGATGCTATATTAGTAAATACAGAAACAAAGTCATCACTCAAGCGGCCGTGGCAATGTCCAAGATCGCCGGTTCTAAACAAGCTGTCGGCCGTTCAAAGATTATAAGATCACACATGCATTACATTTTCAATAACTGCTTGAAATGCAATAGTGCTGAAGCTTCTCTGGAACATATCTTATCATGCTCAGACTGACAATAGAGGAACTATTTTCCAGGCCAATAACTACCATCACAAAATTGGAGAGGAGTGGACTTCAGGAATTGGTTTAACCATGGAGATAAGCAGCACCACCACCACATTTTCAAGTCTGATGATATAGTCAAGTAGCTCTACAACACTTTGCCAGCAAGCTCTAACTCTGGACAGTCATTCCTGAGATCCATGCAGGGGTGACAATGGCAGAAGCCATGAGCATGCATGAATGGTTATCACCCCAAGTGTAAACATAACAGCTTGCAAGAAAAACACCCCCTTTTATATACTCTTTATAATATGTGAATATTTTCCTCCATATAAATGTAATTAGAGTTTTTAGCACTATATGCACCATTTTAAAATAAGCTCTTGTACCTTGACAAAGAATGCTGTTCATCTAACTGAAATATTGGAGGAGGACCCTCTCAAGGTGGGGAAGCCCTCCTTGCTGAAGATATTTGTATATATATTCCCCTACACTTTATATGCCCATTTACTCTTTTATATTTTCTCCTTTGTAAAATTTGATTGTAAGAATCAATAAAATTGTTTAATTTGTCAATTTGTCTAACTGAAATATTAGTGATTAAATACCTTTTGTAGAACGACGTATGACAATTTTACTGCAAATGTTTCTTTTGAACAAAAAATCATAATTTATTTTAAGGAGAAACAACGGCCATTTCTATCCTTAAGGATGAAGTATGAAAGGATGAATTGTGAAGAGTAATGATAAACGGAAAAATAAAGTGTCCTGAGATGGGAAACGAATCCACAGTGCTCCGCTTACCAGGCAGATGCCATGTCCACTATGTTTTTTTTATAGGTTATTTTTCCATTTATCATTACTCTTCACAATTCATCCTTTCATACTTCATCCTTAAGGATAAAAATGGTCGTTGTTTCTCCTTAAAATAAATTACGATTTTTGGTTCAAAAGAAACATTTGCGGTAAAATTGTCAAACGTCGTTCTACAATTATAAGCTGCATTATATTGTATTATAAATACTTTTTACAATCCAAATTATGCTTTTTATCATTTAAAAATAAATCTATTATTTAAATTTGTATCTTGTTATTTATTTCCATGGCATTATAAAAATATTTCATGTAATTCATTTATTTAAGTTGGTAATTTTTTGTGGCTACTTATTTTCTTTATTTACACTTTTGATTTCATTATATGAAAGAAGAAAAAAATAAATTAAAAATATTACATTCTGGGAGAGGTAAGAAACACGCATAAGAATAAACATTTTACATCAAAGAGAGGTAAAAAGAGGGGGTTCTAAACCTAGTTGCTCTGCTTCCTAGCAACCAATTTTTGTTTAAATGTTTCCAAATGTGTGTATATATTACTCACTTTTCTTATATCTATATATATAAAAATCAATGTTTGTATGTTTGTTTGTTTGTATGTTCGGTATACAAATTCGCAGTAGTTCACTAATTCAAACCAAAATTTCCATACATAGGTAAAAAAATACGGGGAAGATGATAGGCTATTTTAAAAAATATATAAATCAATTATTAAAACTATATATTCAAATTATTCTACTTAGCTCACGAACAGTGCCCTCTATCAAAGATTAGATTGAATTATGCTGATGCAAACAAATAGATAATGCTAATAACAAACAATTATTTAAAAAAATCTTATCTAAATACTAGACGAATGGCCCGGGCAACGCCCGGGGTTTACCCGAGTGCGAATATATTTTAAAAACGTTGACTTGGGTGCTCATAGCGCCCGATTTTAAATACGTAGTACGATGCGATTTACATTAAAAGTAACCTGTCTATAGCATCCCCTCTCTATAACACCCTATTTTGGTGAGTCCCAAGAGGGAGCGCTATAGACAGGTTTAACTGTATTTGATACACAGTGTCAAAGTTTTCTCACCCCTCTCAACAAACAGGGATGATAGTGTTATAAATAGAGAGCGTGTGATCTATTAATTTACATATTATACTAAAATTTCCAATTATATTTGACCATATTTAAACCTGTTATAAAACTTGTATCATTTATGCAACTATACCATCCCTGTTGGTGTTTTTGGGGGTAAAAAAGAGAAATATGTTATATAATATATTTTTTAATATTATCTTTATGCATAGAAAGTACAAAAGTAAAATTTAAGGATTAAGAAGAAATACAAAAAACAAGAAAGGATCAAGAAGGCACTAACTACGTTGCCAAATTGTTAATTAACATATGTTAGCTAATATTATCTTCATCAATTTATATTTATTCATATATTTACATAATTATTTACACAGAGAAAAATTATTTGAATTAATAAACCTAACAATTCCCCCCTTTTAATTCAATCTCAATTTTTCTTCAGAAATATAAACAGTTTAAAAAATCAAACATAGATGGCGTTACCTCCCCATTGCTTTCATCACCGTCTGGCGGCGCTGCTTGCGAATTATATCTACAATTCTGCAAATAACTCTAAGGATATTCAAGATATTCAAGAAATTATTTTTCGAAAACCTTTCCGGGGATATACCTAATAATATCCCAGAATTTCATGGCGATTGGATGTATGGTTTTTGAATAAAAGGGTTGTCTAGAGGGGGGCAGGGAGGACACGTGTTCCCTGGCAGCCAATGAGCGCGCATTCTATCCGTGAGCTTCAGACAAACAGACAAACAAACAGACAGAATAAGGCAAATATATAAGTAGATGATGTTAATAATATTCATTACATTATATATTCATATAATATATTTTCCGATCAAACATATGCTCTCTCTCTCTACTGAATAGATTTAAAAAAAAAGATATATATAAATAAAAATATCTAGAGATATACTAAATGATCTTAGCCAAAAGGCTATATATAGAGACGACCTGGCTTCGTGTGTCTTCTGCTCGAGTGAATGCTTCATTGGTAGAATTTTGTTCCTGCTTACTAATAATTATTATCTGGCTTCGCTCGTGGACTGCTTTAGTGAATATTCCCCTAAAGAATTTTGTTTATGTCAATCAAGCATGATACAGCAATATTGTCATAATCATTTCTGACTAAAAAATAATTGTTGCTGAGTACTTGGCTAATTATAATTTTTCTTGGTTAAAAGTGAGACAAAAAGTTCTTCCAGATATAATTCTCTGTCCTGCTCAAATTTTAGCGAGATTAGTTCCCGGCTTCGCCCGATTTTTACCCGAGTAAAAGTTTGCCTAACAAACATTTGTTAAAACGATTCTAGCAAACATCCAATCCCTTCTGAATCTATACTTGTCTATACTCTCAATAATTTGAAAATTTTCCGGTTCCCTTGAAAAATACTCGATAAGTTGAAAAAAATCAGTATTAATTGGTCCACTCGGTAATTTAAAGTTGAAGGAATAGTATCTTGCTACAAACGAAGATTTGTAAATAACTGTATTTAGCGAATGTACCCGGCTTCGCCCGGTTTTTAATCCGAGTAAAAGTTTGCCTAACGAATATTTGTTAAAACGATTCTAGAAAACATCCAATCCACCTACTCGTATATATTGATTTATAAACGTATATAAATATAAATATTGTTATATGCGTTTAAATATATTTTTGAAACACATAATTCTTTTAAAACATTTATTATATTTTAAATAAAATACTGTCACTTTTATGAATTTTATAATTAATATATATTTTATTATATATATGAGTTAATATATATTAATTTAAAAATTCATTTTTGTTATCATCATCACATACAATGTAATTTTTTTATATAAACAAACGATAATAAACAACAACAACAATGTAATTTGCATCTTTATTATTATAAAACAACAACAAATTAAATTAACAATGTAAAAAATATATTTTAACATTACATTTTAACATTTAACACAAAAATGTTACAATATTTTCTTTAAATATATATTAATATTAAAACGCCAAGTTTTTTTTACGTCATTGGAATATTATATCACTAAATTCTCAAATTAAATTTATTATACTTTTAACACATTTTAAGCATTGTTACAATTTATAAAGAAAATTTCACCAGACGCCGCTAGAGGCGCTGCTTGCGAGTGAAAGTAGAAAATTTGCAAATAAAATTACAAAGAATATTTATTTCAAATCAAATTCATACCAGAAACCTTCCCAGTAGTATAGTAAATAACTTCCTAAAGTTTCACGGCGATTGGATAATCTTACCTTTAAAAACAATCATCGTGTGAACAAATAAGATTCATCGTGTTTACAAACCACGTGTAAATTATTAACCAATCAAATTCATTTATCGTCGCGACCAGTGCTGCGCCCAAGCGGTAAAAGGCCTGAATTAACTCTTTTTGGTTTTTTATTTAAAAAAAAAAGCACATTAACCTTTTTAGTTTTTTGAATAGCCTATATGTTAAACGAAATCTTCAGCTACCTACATGCGAAATTCCATAATGATTGAGTCAGTAGATTTTGCGTGATGCGATAACAAACATCGATTTCGCATTTCATTTTTATAGATATAAAGGATATATCACTCGGGTAGATATGCACATGGGTCAATCCCGGGACGAAGCCCGGGTCACCCGTCTAGTATATATATATATATGTATATAAAAAAAAAATATATATATATATTTTTTTTTTTCAATTATTATTATTTATATTAATATAGCTATAAGCATAACAGACAATAAGTGTTGTGACCAACAAGATCAAATATGAAAGTTCACAGTAAGATGATTATTAGGGGTCAGCTAATTTAAAAGGCTATTATATTTAACATGATTTCAATTTACCCTAAGTAGACATTCATTTTTAGTGCTTTAAAATGCTGTGCAGCATTAAAAAATTATCAAACATTATTAAAAAGAATAAATATTTGGGTGACAACCCTATTTCATTATCATACCCATTTTTAAACAAAATGTTCTATAGTATGACCCAAATTAATAACATGCGATTGTGTTAATTTTTAGTTAGGCATTTGTTTCTCTTGATGATATATATATACTTTTTTTACTATTTAATTTAATTTAATTTGAATAATTGATATTATATTAACAAAAATGGTGAGTACACTTTTTCTGAATTACATTTTTAATGAATCATATTTAGTGTGCACACAGTCTTTATTTCAAAACGAACAAAAGGAAATGTAAGGATATAAGTCGAATTTATGTCTTAAATATTGTGTCTCCTTGAATTTTTACGTTATTTACTTATGCATTTTCTTATATATAATAAATATACATTAAATTCCATAGCATTTTACCTGATCGTTTTATGACATTTAAAACAAAAGTGCAGTAGACGATCCTTATTATTGCGCATAAAAACATTTATTTTTGGTCAAATATAATTTTATATTTGAAACCTGTGTAAACAAACAATTGATAAAATGTAATGTTCACTTTAAATATTATAGTTAAAATTATCAGAATGGTCCTTTTTTGACTGAATTTTTAATAATTTCCAAATTTTTGAAAGGCGTTTGAATATTTTTTACCATCATTCAATTTTCTGTTGTTGATTTTATTTTCCTTTTTATAGGTTTTTAACTTTAAACTATACACATTTTTAATTTATATTAGGACATTTTTCATTTTTATATAGAAATTTTTAAATTTATATTTAGACATTTTTCATTTTTAAAAGCTTTTATTTAAGTTGCTTCCATGTCTCTTGTCCACAAATCTTGTAATCAATTTTCAACATTCTTCCAGAGCACATAGAAATCTGAAAATTTGTATACTTCTTAGAACCTGATGATGTGGAGCCCACTTCTGCGACCTCCACAAAGCTCACCCAGAGTACCTCATAGAAAACTGGTGGACCATGGTGAAGGTGCCTCGACAAGAAAGAAGTGGAGGTCGAGCATTAATCATTGCGAAACCAATGTAGTATTATAGTAAATGACCACAACAGGATTCAGGAGTTCATTTACAATTATAATTTATAATGATGTCTTTGGGTCCGGATTCACAGGTCCTTGGGGATATTGTTCTTGAGAAGGTTTTTTCTGGCTTGTTTGATATTCAATATGGGTTTGTTTTTCCTTTTTTTTTCCACTTTTCGTCATTCTGGCTTAATTGATGGAGAATTTGTCTAGGTTTTAAATTTCTTATTTTTCTTTTTCCGCATTTGTAGTTTGTGTCTTCCTTAAAAGGTGGGGTTTTCTAATTTTTCGGATTTTTCGTAGAATTTAAATGAATGTCTAATAATGTAGTCATTGATGTTTTCGATATTTAGATCGTTCCTGAGGATTGTGTTCCGAACAACCAGGGTGGAGACATGATATTCCTGATCGTTTTATTTTCAAAGACTTCTAGCTTTTTAAGGATGGTCTTATGTGCTTTCATAAAAATGGAGTGGCCATATATGAGTATTGGTCTTATTATTGACGTGTAAATGGTTCTTTTGCAATGAAGGGATAATTTGCTTTTCGGTCCTAGAAGTAGTGATAATCGGTGTTGGGCAGCTTTCGCCAAATTAATTCTGTTTTCGATGTGTTTTTTTAAGGTTAGGTGCTTGTCTAGGGTCATCCCTAGGTATCGGATGTTCCCTTTCCATTTAATATTGTCTTCGAAGATGAAGAGTTCCACCAAAGTTTTCTTGATTTTGTCTTTTTTTTTCTGGAGAAAATCATTGCTTAACTTTTTGGGGGTTCATTGTGACTCGCCATTCTTTACACCAGAGCGTGGAAAAGATGCAGGCCTCTTGGAGTTTCATGTGGAGTCTGTCGAGGTCGTATGTCGAGGCCAAAATGGCGGTATCATCGGCAAATAGGTGTAAAGAGGTGTCTTCAATACAGGGGAAGTCGTCTATATATATGTCGAATAAGGTTGGTCCTGTGACTGATCCTTGAGGGACCCTAGCAAGGATATTCCAAGCTGTTGACAGTTCGTCTTTGACTCATACCTTGAATATTCTATTTGTTAAGAAGTTTTGCGTTATTTTATGATGTCTCCAAATAGGTGTTTTTTTGCACATTTTGTAGAGAAGGGCTTGGTGCCAGACTTTATCGAATGCTTTGGCGATAACGAAAAACACGGCTCCTGTTATTTGGCCTAGGTCCATGGCTTTTCTTATTTTTTCAGTGAAAACAACTAGCTGGTGCAATGTTGAGTGCATGGCTTGGTAGCCAAATTGTTCAGGTCTGAGTGGGTTATTTTCTTCGAGGGATTTTCTAATGTTCTTAAAACAATTCTTTCGAATAGTTTTGAGATGGCAGGTAGCAGTTAGCTAGGCCTGTAGCTTGTTGGTTCATGCATGGATTTTCCTTTTTTAAGTATGGGACAGATAATGGACGTTTTCCATCTGTCAGGGAAGTGGGCAAGCTGCATTGAGGCGTTAAATATTTCTGTTATTGATGCTAGTATATGATTAGGAAGCAGTTTGAGAGCTTCATTAGGCAATTCGTCGATTCCTGGAGCTTTTTTATTGAAGAACACCGATGACAAGAAACTGGCCGTGGAGGCTATAGAGAGGAGCCTGCACTGAGGCTAGGAGGCCTCAAGAGGGCCAGGAGGGAGCTGATTCTCTTGGGTGTCAACTCTGACATCAAAAAGGAGACTCTAAGAGAAATGGTGGTGCTCCAAAATTCGGGGTGTGGGGACTTCTTGGAAGGATACATAAGATTGTATCCAAAGAGTACGAGGAGGCCCATACGCAACGAATTGGGTCATTTCGGGCCTAAAGGAGGCCACCATGAAATCCCTTCGGGTCAAGAAGAGGTTGAAGATAGGTGCCAGGATGGTACCTATCAGGGTGAATGAGGCAGGGTCAACTTGCTTTAGGTGCCTCAGGCCCGGTCATATCGCAAGGACCTGCGAACATCCTAAGAGGTGTGGGAGGTGCGAGGGCGTGCAATCCCAAAAACAGGAATGCGATATGAAGCCGGGTTGTTGGCTCTGTTTAGAGGACAACAAGAGGTACGGCAGGGATTATGACTTTAAACATCGCCCCCGGAGTACGCAGTGCTCGGTGAAGGCCTGGTACGTAAATGGGGGGCGATGGTAGAGGGGCCAAACAAGGAGGTGTGGAGGTTTGTGCAGCTAAATTGCTCTCGCTCGAGGAGGAGCTCTGAGGAGCTAGACTGGATCATTAAAAGTGATCGCTCTCATGTTATCCTGGTGCAGGAGATGTACCTGGAGGATGATGGGAGGATGGGTCTAGATACTTGTTACAGTTTTTTTCTCTAGCGAGTGCAACAAGGCCGCCTTACTGGTCCTGGGAGATCTTCCTTGTTTGGGTTGTGGTTCCTTGGAGGAGGTGGTGGCTGTACAGATCGAGGCGACGGATCTAAAACTGGTCTACCTCTCTACGTACATACCACCTCAGGACAACGACTTCGGTAAGCTGGACTTCCCAAATGATTTTTTGGTTGGGAAGGAAGGGCACGAGATCATGATTGGCGGGGATTTTAACGCGGGCACCCAGCTGTTTGGGGACAGAGAGTAAAATTCTAAAGGAAAGGCGCTGGTTAATCTTGTTATTGGTCAGAGTCTGGAGATTTAGAACGTCTATGGTGAATCGACGTTTGCCACGGCAAACGGTGAAAGCACCATAGACTTCTCCCTCGCAAGAACGAGCAGAATGCGGCGTTTGAGGTGGGAAACGGACCATACGGAAGTAAGCGACCACAAACTCATCAGGTTTGAGGCCAGTTGTAAAGTGGAACCGCCATCAGTGGAGGGAATTCCTCGGTACAGCATCAGGAGACCTAACCTTGAAAGATTCAGACGCCGGTTTGCTTGCACACTTGGGGATAGATTGGCTGGAGCAGTTGACAGAATTTCTACTAATAGCATGATCAATGAGCTCCACCAGGAATTAACCAACATGTGCAAACCAGCACGTGAACAGCCTTGGTGGACCGATGAGCTGGAGATTGAGAGAAAGAGAGTCAGGGCCATGAGGAAGCTATTCCAGAATAGTATGGGCAAAGAGAGTTAGGAGAAGAATAGCATTCCAAAAGGTCTTAGCAGGATACAAGAGACACACCAAAAGGGCGAAGAGGAAACACTGGAGGGAGCAGTGAAAAACCGTACTGGAGATTAATCCATATGGTCTTACAGGGCTGTCTCTGGGAAGATAAGGTGTTCCGCTAACTTGAGGCTACTTGAAGGGGAAGATGGGTTCAAGACTCAGGACCTGAAGGATACCCTGGATCTCATCTTGGATCGGAACATCGGAAACGAGGAACCAGAGGACGAGATCTCTCTCACCACTTGTGGTTTGGTGGATTCGCCCTTTTCTGAGAATGAGGTGAAACGGGCGGCTTTCAAGTTCGGGAAAATGAAATCTCCTGGTCCCGACGGGATCGATAACACGGTCGTGAAAGCCCTATTAAGAATGCACCCATCACTTTTTGCCAGGTTATTCAATAGGTGCCTGGACACTGGTACTTTTCCTGAGGCATGGAAGGTTACCCGAGTAGTGCTTCTCGAAAAGTCTGGTAGAAAGGGCAATTCTCCTAATGATTATCATCCGCTTTCTTTACCAGCGTGTCTAGGTAAGGACCTGGATAGCCTACTAGCTCAGCGACTAAAGCACAGGCTAGAGAATAATGAGCTCCTTTCCTCTTTCCAACATGGTTTTAGGGAAGGAAAATCCACAACCACAACTCTAAACGAGGTGTTAGAGGGGGTTGATATGGACTTAAATAAGGGTGCTTGGGTTCTTCTCGTGGCCCTGGACATTGATTGCGCGTTCAACTCCATGAGCTGGAACAAGCTGTTGAGAAATTTGATGGACATGGGTTGTCCTGATAATTTGTGCAGCTTGGTTCATGACTTCCTGAGTGATAGACAGATTAGCCTCAGTTTTGGTAGGCTGAAGTTGGAAAGAAACTGTGCTAGGGGTTGCCCCAGGGCTCTTGCTGCGGACCTATTCTGTGGAATATCCTGGTAAACACCGTTTTCCAGGAGGAGCTACCTGAGGGAGCCAGGCTGGTTCTCTATGCCGACGACCAGTTCCTCATCATTGAGGCTGCTTCGAGAGCGAAGGCTGAGAAGTGTGTTGAAACTTCTCTCCAAATCCTCTCGAACTGGGCCCATGACTCTGGCCTTAAGTTCAATTTCTCCAAAACTAAAGCCCTCAGATTTAAGTCTAGGGACATAAGAACAAAAGGAAAGGGATCAAATGGGAACACGAGCCGGCTATCCGGATGGAAGGACGGAGGATAGCGTTGGTCAATAGGATGACCTTCCTGGGGGTAGTCATTGATGACAAGATGGGTTGGCAATACCAGGCGGAGGAGATGGTGGCGAGAGGCAGGGAGGCAATGTTCAGGCTGTCGCGGTTGGCTCTCAACAGGGGGGAAAGGAGGGTACTATTTTTAGGAACCTCTACCTCTCCTGTGTCGAGCCAATCCTGCTATAAGCTTCCAGAGCTTGGTGGCGCCGAAACAGGGAATAGAAGGAGGCAACAACTCTAGAGAGAGTGCAGAGGACAGCGGCATTCAGAATCACAGGGGGATATCGCACTACCAGCAGTGAGGCCTTATTGGTCCTCGCTGGGTTATTATGTATATATGAAACTAGAGGATAAGACATGAGACAGAAGATCTGGGAGAACAGGTAAGATGCCCTGGGGTTTGAAGCGGGTGCCCTGGAATGGAAGAAGGACCCAAGTAGGTCTCCGCAGTGGTTTCCAAAAGGGAATTGGAGTCCTGGAGGGCCGACAGGGATTCGCACGGAGGTTTTCACTGATGGGAGTAAGTCTGGAACCAATACTGGAGCTGAGGTAGTGATTTTCACTAATGTAGAGCTGATCGGCCAAGTAGCTTAACACTCAGAGTGGACGAATCGGTCTTTTCAGCCGAGCTGGTTGCGATCAGGAAAGCTCTCAGAGTGTGTGCCGAGAAGAACTTCAGCCCGTACCGCCTCTATTCAGATTGTATGTCGGCCCACGTAGCCATCAATCTGGAGAAAGGGCAACTCGCGCATTAAATAATCCAGGAGCTGGAGATGATGACCCTGGCTCCGGAGCTCCATTGGGTTAGGGGACACAGCCATATCTAAGGTAATGAGTTCGCAGACAGGCTCGCTAAGGCAGGATGCTTTAGAGGTAGATTAGTGAGGATCCCAGTGACCAAGAAATAAGTGTATAGGAGGATCAAGGGACACGTCCAGGACATATGAATAGTCCAGGAACAGTGTGAAGGGGAGAGAGGTATTCAATTGGGTAACAACACCCAAGTACTTCTGTAAGGTAATGTGCCACAAACTCATTAGGGTAGTTCTGGACATGGGCCCTTTCCCAGGAGTCTCCACAGATTTAAAAATAAGAGCAATCCTGATAGCGTCTGTGGAGAAAGAGATGTGGATGCACGCCACTACGTCTTGGATTGTCCAAGGGTAGTGGATGTGCAGGAAGAGAGAAGGAGGGCGAGGGGCGCGATCGAGAGTAAGCTGCTGAGAAATCACAGCAAGCTTCTTGAGAAAGGCCACGACGTGGCAGCTGAGCTTTTCCTCAGCTGTGAGTAAACAGAGTCGACCGGTGGCCGCTTCCCCGCGGTCCCCGCTGGACTCAGTAGATAGTTTCCTATTTTGCTGTGACTAAAGGCCACCGGTATAGAAATCCTTCCAGACACGTTGTCTAAGAGGTGGTTTTTCCAGGAACAATGTCCAAGCACTAGCTTGGATACCGTTACTTGGCTTATGAGTTGAACAGGATAGCAGCGAAGGGCATGTCGGCTTGTAGACCGAAAGGTCTGGGTGGCCATCTGCTTCTAGGGTGTACCAACTGTGCTTAGGTTGGATCCTCCAGTTCTTGTTTATTTTTCTTTTGGCTACTGTTTCTATTTCTTTAAAAGTAAGTTTAATTTTCTGTAGCAAGGCTTTTTGAACGCATCAGCAGCTTCATTGCCTTCAATGCCAATATGTGAGGGTATCCATTGAGGTGAATTTTTGAGGTTTTTGAGAGTTTCTGGAGATAACCAATTATGTTCCTGCTTACTTTGTGTCTAGTTCCCCTGTGTGACTCAGGTGTTGTATGGTACTTCTACTATCAGTAAGATTCCATATATTGTGATGTTAACTCTTTCTGATGGATTTTGAGGCTTCACATATGGCTATATGTTCTGATCTGAAGACTGAGCAAATATCTGAGTTTCTTATGTTTATTTTCTCAATGCCATTTGTGGTTTTAATGAGAGAGCCAATGCCGGTGTGACCCAAATCGTCTCTGCTACCATCGGTATAGATAGTTATTTCATTTTTAGGAATGTTATATTAATTATTTCTAATGATAATTGTTTTAAGTATTCTGAATTTTGGTATTGTTTGTTGGTGGGTTCATTTAAAGTGGCATTAAAATAACATTTTGTTAGTGGTTCGCATGAAGATATTTTTTTCTGCTAAATAATTTTTATCCACTATATATTTTAAAAATCCATTTCTTTTGGCCAGGTGGAGAAGGCCTTCTTTTTTGAGTCTTATATTGGATTCCCAATTAAGTATGTAGTTGGAAGTTCTGTGTTTGTTTCCATAACTCTTGATTTTGTTTATATATTTTGGCAGATTGTAGCTTCTTCTATCCTTTAAGGACATAATGTCTGCCTCGTAAAGTACAATATCATTAGGGCAGGTATTTCGAAGACCTATAATAATTCTAGCTGCACTTAGCTGTATACTTTCCAGTGTTTTTAGATTTGTTTCAGATGCGGTACCATAGATTTGATATCCATATTCCAAGATAGATCTCGTTAGAGATGTGAAAGATAATTTTAGTGTTGTTGCTTCAGCTCCCCACTCTCTTCCTGGAATATATTTCAAGAATTTTAGTCGGTCTCCTCCTTTTCTAACAACTCCTTCAATATGTTTACTGGATTCAATTTCTGGATCCAGGGTGTAGTCGTGATATTTAGGATGTTTATTATATTGCAATTGTTGTTCTTTCAAAATAAATTATTTTGTATAGTTTCTTATCGGTAGTAAAAAGACAGGTTTCAGATTTTGGGGGTTAAATTCTAAATCATGTTTATTAGCAAATTTTTCTAGGTGGAGAAGAGTCTTGTTCAAATCCCTTTCAGCTTTTTTCCAGTTAGTGTTGCTGCTCCATAAAATAATGTCATCAGCGAAAAGTCTAATATTGGTTTCATGTGAATTTGTTTCTTCTATGCCTGCATTAAATAGGGTGAAGAGATTTGGGCTAAGGACTGATCCTTGTGGTAATCCTTGATACAATTTGAAGGTTTTAGATAGAGTGCCATTATATTTGACCCTGATGTATCTATTTTTAAGGAAATCATTTATCCAAGTGATAGCTTTTCCATTATTTTGAAATGTTTGTATAATTTTGTGATTAACTTGTTTTCCATACCTTATCAAAAGCTTGTGTAAGGTCTAAAAAAGCAGCTATGGTGTGGTTAGTTGGTTTTCGGTTTTGTGCATCCTTTACCTTTTGGGTGAATAATAAGAGTTGGTCTATTGTCCCATGTCCTTTCCTAAATCCATATTGTTCTTCTGGTAAGAGATTACTTGTGTCAGGGTGGTAGGTGAGTCGTCTGAGTATAATATTTTCCTTTAATTTGCAGCAAATACTTGTGAGGGAGATAGGTCGGTAGTTTTTTGGGTCATCAGCAGATTTGTCAAGTTTTTTAATGGGAATTATTGTTGCAGTCTTCCAGTCTTGAAACAATTTTCCAGTTTTCCAGGAGTTAGTGAAAATATGATGTCTTTCTTTGCCACTTTTGCCCAAGTTTGATATCATTTGGCCATGGATTCCATCTGGCCCAGGAGTCTTGTTTAGGTCAGTGTTTACTCATGCATAAGCTAGCTATTTCATATTGATTTTTTTTCATGGAAAATATTATGAGTGCTGGTGACATTTTTACAGTCATGAATAAACTTTCGGGCCTTTTTTCAACTTTCTTATATTTTATTTCAATTTTGATTTACTACTTATTTGATATGAATTACATAGAAGATTGGCAGCATTTTTGTCATTAGTTGCTGGGGTACCATCGGTATTCTTAATCATATTTTTTCCGTTTGTGAGTGAGATCTGTCAATTTGTTTTGCCAAATGCCAAAGTTTTGTATTTGGGTTTCTTGGGTTCAAGTTTTCACAAGTTCGTTTCCATTTTTCCTTAAGTATTCTGAATTTTGGTGATAATTTCTATCAAATTATGCAAATGTTCACTTCCAATACTTTTTAATATTTGCCATTTGCATTTGTGGAAAATGTCAGGATAGTAAAAACTTATATCAAGTGCTTGTGCAGTATTATAGCTGTAGGAATGATGGGTAGGATTCCCTTCATTTGAGCACATGAAGGCATTGTCGTTAAATATGTTTGATAGTATTTTGCCTCTTGGGTTTGGCGTGGAACATCCCCATTAAGGTCACCTACAAAAAAAGTGTTGTCTGTAAGAATTTGAGCCATTTTTCCATCGTCAAAAAGTTTATTGTTTTGAGGGTGATACATATTGTAAATGTTGATGGCTTTGTTTTGATTGAGGTAGACTTTGGTACCTTGGGCTTCGAGGTCTGATGTGTTTGGAATATTAACGGCTATATATTCATAGTACAAATTCTTGATTGAAAATGCTAGGCCACGCCCTTTAACAGCATATACAAATGGATCTTCAGACCTTACCCTGAGTAATGGAGGGGCCGGAATTAACATAATACTGCAAGATGGACCACACATCAAAATCAAAGAAGGAGCAGGACAGATTTCGTCAAACTTCACTTGTGGACTGACAGCTATCTGGAAAGCCCTTGATGAATGCCTCAACCAATCATCCCTGCATCAAGCAGAAGGAATTATAATATACAGCGACTCCAGATCTGTTCTAAAAGCAATTCAGAAGGGCAATACTATATTCACACAGAAAATACACTCGTTACTTACCCAACTGGAAACATTGGGGAATAACTGCATTCTACAATGGAATCCTGCCCATGTTGAGATCGGGGGTAATGAAATGGAATTTGAATTGGCAAAGGAAGCCAAAAAGTTGAGCCAAAGGAAAGAACAAATGTCATTATTTGACGCTGATGCTTTGTCAAAATACAAGATAATTAAACAAAAAATAAGAAAAGATCAAAATGAGAAATAAACTCTGAGAGAAAAAGGACAAAAGCTATAACAAGACTTAGAACAAAACTCTATAAAGGAATGACAATACATCCAGATGGCATAAGAACCTATAAGACATGCAACAACTGTCCTGGTGTGGAACTAACACTTACTCACATATTCTCATACCCAGCAATCGCCGCAGCCTTGCAGAAAATTGACATTGACCCAGAGCAGCAGCTTCACACACCCAAGATAGTGGACATTGCTGCTGCTGTGATGGAGATGCATGGAGACATCTGAGGCTCTTTATTGGAACGACAACAACAACAACGGCATTCCAGAGTAAAATAAATTATCAGAGATAGATACATATTTTTCAAATGAATAAAAATAAATATAATCGATACTGAGAGAGAGTTTATTTAAAAAAATAATTAGAAATTTATTATATTCGAAAACAAACCGTATCTAAAATATATATATATTTTTTGCTACATGTTTTAATTTGCATTTACCTATTTTACATATCTCTGATTGTATTTAAAAATCGTCCAACAATTATTTTACTTTTGGCGAAGTGGTGTTTTATTAATTTGTTATTTGATATTATTAGGGTTCTTTCCTGGTATTTAAAAAGGAAAAATACGTGTCGATCAGTTATATTTTTCAATTTATCAAATAATTTGGCCGCTGAATCTCTGATTCTGGTAGAGCGCCATCTGGCGAATAAAATTGTAACTAAAATCAATTCCGAATTTTTCATTATTTGCCATAAAAAATCCCATTGCATCCTGAACACAATGGTGTTTACCGCATTGCTCTAGCGCAAATATTCGCGGAGTTATTAATTTTTAAAATAGTGCGGGATTTTGGATCACACTGTATAAAAAAGTCAGTATATGTATGTATGTTTGTTCCTATGTCGGCTATACACGTCCACAATACGTAACTAATCTCTGACTGAAATTTTAACAGTATGTAAAGTAGAATCTGGAAAAACTTAATGAAAATTTACGGTCTCTATCCCGAATATTCTTCGAGTTATTTGCAAATTGCGTTGCAAATTTGCCCTTTCGCTCGTAAGCAGCGCCTCTAGCGGTGAAGATGGGAGGTAAAATCATCTGACCTAATGTACATGTAAAACGTGTTTTAGCAGGACATAGAGAAAAATCTGGAAGAGATATTTAACGGATTTTTAGCCAAGAAAATTTGAAATTGACAGGTTCTGGGCAAAAATAGTTGTTTTTTAGTCATAAAATGATGACGACAATATTGCTGTATCATGTTTGATAATCAGATACAAAATTATATCGGGAAAAATTCCAAAAAGCAGAGGCCACGGGTGAAGCCAGTTCAATTTTAGTATGCAGGAACAATATTCTAACAGAAAAACATTCATTCGAGCAGAACACACAAAGCCAGGTCATCTCTCTATAAAAAATATCGCTTCTCAGACACAAAATTTGGAGCGGGACGTTTCACAAGAGTGACATCCACGGCGCCAATTTATAATTGTAACGAATAGTATTTGAATAAAAACATTTAATCGGGTAAAACCCGGGCGTTGCCCGGGTCATTCGGCTTGTATTTATTAAAATTAATATTTTTGAATGAATCGATATTTTTTAACTAAATAAAACCTGAAAAAACATTGAAAATGAATTAAAAACTGATTTTCCGAAAAGAAAATATCCATTTAATATCGATTTGTAAATATATATGAACGAAATGTAAAAAAAACACAGTAGTGTTGCTCAATCATTTAAAAAAAACGTATATATTTAAATAATATTCTTTTGATATTCTTATAAAATGTATCAAAATATGTCAACCTATATTTTAAACATCAAAAATTGTTATATTACAATATATTCAAATCGATAAAAAATACCTATTATATTGTGTGTGGCGAAGAAATAATTAATATTTTATATTTCAATTTAAATATTTAATAAAAATAGACAACAGGTTATATAAATATATATTACTCTGTTTATGTAAAATAATCATCAAAATATTTCTTTGCTTGCTTGCTCTAGATTCTCTAGTGGAATATAGTTTTGTCGATAATTGTCGACTAGTCATGCTGACGTCATCAATAAATACGCTTACATCTTAAGATATGCAAAGACCTAATTTCTACGCCACAACTGGTGGAGAGGCTGGACGTTCCACATAGATATCCCCTTAGAAAGAAACGAAGAATAAGCGAAGTAAGTGAAGAAAAAACAACAATGAATATCAAAACCGAGGCAGCAACGAAGGTAGGTTCGCTTTTTGTTCAACACCTACCTAGAACCCCCTCCATGTTTTCTGGGGAGGCTAGCGAAGATCCCCACAGTTGGATAAAAAGGTATGAACGCGTAGCAAGGCATAATCATTGGGATGAAAGCCTTCGCCTTGCTAACGCTTACTTCTACCTCGCTGGAACAGCTCTCCGGTGGTATAAGAACAACGAGAAGAGAATCAACACCTGGGAGGAGTTCACGGCCCAGCTGAAAAATGTATTTGGAGAAAAATAAAATATACGGCTACAAGCCGAGAAAAAGCTTAAGACACGGGCACAGTTGAAAGGTGAAAGCACCGAGTTCTACATTCAAGATGTGCTTAGCCTATGCATAGAGGTTGATCCACAAACGAGTGAAGAGAACAAAACCGCTCACTTCATGAAAGGTATTGCAGAGGAGTTATATCAGGCGCTTCTCCCAAGGAACATTAAAATAACACGGAACAATTTCTCACTGAGTGCCGTCGTGTTGAAGCTCTACATCGTATGCGAGTGACACCAACCAGATACGAGCGCTTACCTAATGTAGCCTCCCTTAGTGATCGGGATGACATTGCAGATCTGTCATCAATGATCAGGCAAATTGTCCGCGAGGAGGTACAGCGAGCATTAGCCTCTCCTCGAGAAGAACCAAAAATTGCTGCATATGATCATATGGTGCAGCAGGAAATTGAAAAAACCATTTCGCCAATTTCTAGAAGTTCACCTCAAAATAGAGCGCCAAGGCCATTACCAAGCCCTAGCTACGAGTTCCAACGCAGAAATTTCCAACCTAGACCGCAGCACCCGAAACAAGTAAACGGAAGACGCGATACCAACGAATGGCGAACCACTGAAGGAAAGCCAATCTGTTTCCACTGCGGACGCCCTGGCCACGTCGTGCACTACTGCCGGGACTGGAGAAGAAAATATGAAAAAAGACAGAATTGAAATTACAATCAGAGAGATAGGCAAGAGCCTAGAACATTCTATAAATCTCGGAGAAGCCAAGAGCCCAACGACGACCTGCCAAGAGAAAATATACGCCGCTACCGAAGCTCCTCTCCTTACACTGGCCGAAAAGGACAAAATTCGTCTCCTGATAGAAGATCCAGCCAGGCGCCTCGCCGTTCCCGTCAGGAAAACTAGAAGATTCGTCCTATTTTGGAGGTAAGGCCGCAAAATTTAGAAAATCTCCCTTGTCGACTATATTAGAATTAAAAGAAAATTACATAGTCATTAAAATAGAAGGAAAAATGACGCGTGCCCTTGTCGACTCAGGAGCCTCATATTCTGTCATTTATGAGAGGTTCAGACTCAAACTAAGAAATATGATGTTTGCCGAAACTGACGTCACATTACGAGCAGCCAACGGTAAAATTGTAAGACCAAAAGGACGATGCACACTGAAACTGGACTTGAATGGACTACAGGAAAGCTTTAAATTTGTCGTTATGGAAGACTGTAGTCACGAAGTTATTCTTGGTTGGGACTTTATGAAGTTATCTAGGGCGATAATTGATTTAGCTGACGATACACTCTTCTTCTTATAAAAATTACATTTTGAGGATACCCCTAAGAACAGCACACTTCTCTACTCGAAATTGAAATATAGAATCAAGCCCGCCTCTATTTAGCTAATAGAAGTAGCAAGTCGTGACATTCCTAATGACGCAATTGTGGTGGCAGAATGTCGAAAAGAGCTATTGCTGGAAATAGAACTAACAGCTCCCTCCTCTGTCATTTCACTTACCAGTAACCAAGGTAAACTTTGGATGGTGAATTGGAGTCCATTTCCGAAACTAATCCCACAGGGGATGCATGTAGTCGATAGTGTTGTCATCGAAGATAGTCAACTATGTACTCTAGCTGATTATAACCAAGTTGAAACAGATGCGAAACATTCTGAAGACCCAAAAATCTCAGAATTTTTTATGGATGATTCACTTGATGAATCTCAAAAAGTAAAATTAAGAAATTTGTTAAAAAACTATACGGATATTTTCGAATTTAGTAAAAGAAAAAAAAATCAAGGACGTCAATGTAAGCCACCAAATTAACACTGGAGACGACCTACCGACCAAACAAAGACCTTACAGAGTTGCACCAAGAGATCGTCAAATTATTCAGGATGAGGTGAACAAAATGGAAAAACTTGACATCATTCAGCCCTCCGAAAGTCCGTGGGCCTCACCTGTAGCATTGATAAGAAAAATAGATGGAAGCTGGAATTTCTGCGTCGATTACCGCCGCCTGAACAAAATAACAAAAAAGGATGTCTGCCCTCTCCCAAGGATCGACAAAACTTTTGACTGCTTACGGGGAGCTAAATTTTATTCGCAAATGGACCTCCAATCAGGGTACTACCAGATCGACGTAGAAGAATCGTACCGTGAGAAAACAGCGTTAATAACTCCAGATGGACTGTATGAATTCAAAGTAATGCCATTTGGATTATGTAATGCTCCAGCTACCTTCGAAAGAATGATAGATAATCTTCTGAAGGGTCTTAAATGGACCATTTGCTTGTGTTACCTCGACGACATCAGCGTTTTTTAGATGATTTTGAAGAACATTTAAAGCACCTTCAACTTGTATTAAATTGCCTTAAGAATGCCGGATTATGCCTCAATTACAAGAAATGCAAGTTCGGTGCAAAAACGATCACGGTCCTTGTTCATGAGGTGAGTGAAAATGGAATTCGTCCCGACCAATAAAAAATAAAAGCAGTCCGCGATTTCGCTACGCCAAGGTCGTTGAAGGAAATTAGAAGTTTTCTTGGCCTCTCATTCTACTACCGCCGCTTCATACCAAATTATGCACATTTAGCACAACAATTGAATGAAATTTTAAAAAAGACTCCAAATTTTGTTGGAGCCTAGAAGAACAACGTGCATTTGATGCTCTGAAGTAAGCACTAATTTCCGAACCTGCCTTGGGACATTTTGATTATTCATCCCCAACAAAGATACACACGGACGCAATAGCTATGGAATAGTAGCAGTTTTTAACAAATTCAGAATGGAAAGGAAAGAGCTATTGCCTATGCATCGAGAATGCTCAATAAAGCAGAAAAAAATTATTTCACTACTGAAAGAGAATGCCCTGCCATAATTTGGGCTATAAACAAATTCCGTCCTCATGTTTTCGGACGTCCATTTACTATTGTAACAGACCATCATTCTTTGTGTTGGTTGACCAACCTCAAGGACCCGTGTGGAAGATTAAAAAGATGGGCCCTTCGTTTGCAAGAATTTGAGGTTACAGTTATGTATAAGAGTGGAAGAAAACATCAAGACACTGACTGTTTATCGAGAAATACTTTAAGCTGTAGTGAGAACATTGAGGAAGTTATTCCTAGTTTAATGGCCTTACATAATTTTGGACAAGAACAAACGAAAGACCCGGATCTCATGAAGATCGCTGACAAGATGCAACAAGAGACCTCTAATAAGTCCTTTGTGAAAATTGATAATACTCTCTACAAAAAGAATTATGAACCAATGGGAAGAATATGGATTCTGGTGGTCCCTCGCCACCTCAGGCAGGAATTACTGAAAAATTTCCATGATTCACCCACGGCTGGGCATCTCGGATTTGCTAAAACATATGACCGAATAAGAAAAGGGTATTACTGGCCTGGAATGTATAGAACAGTTAGAAGGTATGTGGCACACTGTTCAGATTGTCAGAGACGTAAACATCAGCTCCAACCTCCCTCAGGGCACTTACAGCCAAAGCTGTCCCTGAAGTTGTTTTTGAAAAGGTAAGAATGGATCTCCTGGGGAGATTTCCAACATCAGAAGGTGGCAACCGTTGGATTATTGTATGTACGGACTACCTAACGAAATATGCAATAACTAAAGCCTTACCCACAAGTGAATCCATGGAAGTTGCCAAATTCTTCATTGAAGATATCATCTTAAAGCACGGCGCGCCGAGGGAATTAATCATGGATAGAGGAAGGAACTTCACATCTTCAATGATAAGTGATATGAACAATAGTGCAGAATAACCCATCGGAAGACGACCGCCTATCACCCCCAGACAAATGGACTCACGGAGAGGTTGAATAAAACCATAGCAAACATGCTGTCCATGTATGTGGATGTCAACTAGAAAGATTGGGACTAGATTCTTCCATTCGTTACATTTGCCTACAACACAGCAAAACAAGAGTCTAATGGGTTCACCCCATTTTTCCTTGTACACGGACGTGATGCCGAGATTCCACTGGACGTGTTATTTCCCAAGTTATTGCCAGAAGATGACGATTTCATCCAAACTCTAGGAGCAAGAGCCGAAGAAGCACGAAAATTGGCACGTATCCACTCCATGAGATCTCAAGAAAGCAATAAACATCGCTATGACGCCCACCACAAAAATTTAATTTACCAGCCTAGAGATCTCGTATGGATCTTTATCCCTGTGCGTAAAGTGGTATATTCGAAAAAACTAATGAGACGTTACTTCGGCCCATATAAAGTAACCCGAAAAATTTCCGCTGTGACCTATGAAGTTGAGACATTCGGAAACCATCAAGGTGTCGTAAAACAAAAGACTTAGTTCACATTTGTAGAATGAAGCCTTATTTAAACCCAGAGGACCAGGACGAGCACCTAGAAAAGGACCCAGTAAACGACTCGCCAAGCGTCCAGGAAGAAGATATCCCCACTGAACGAACACAACAACCACAGACCCGCGAAGAGATCTCAGGCCCTATCACCCGTTCTCGAGCCTTGAGAATGAGGATTTTAGTCTTCTTCCTAGCATCGGGTCGATGCCCTTTATAGGAGGAGGCTATGTGGCGAATAAATAATTAATATTTTATATTTTAATTTGATTATTCAATAAAAATATTCAACAGATTATATAAATATATTGAAGCGATGCAGCAAAGAAGTAGAAAAGAAGACGTGGGGAAGCCAAGAGAAGAGGTATGCAGAGGCTCCTTCAGGGAAGTGTGGATTGACAAAATTCCAGAGGAGGGGGTGGCAGACGGTCGGGGGAGTCCAGCTGGTGCCGCGGTGGGGAAGGGATCAGCCGAGTCAGCTGGCCGGCCTGCCGGGGACTGGTGTGTGCCGAGAAGACATGGCAGTCTGGGGGAAGAAGTCTGTCTGGTGACAACGGGACCTGCAGCAGGGAGAACGGCGGGACAACAGACGCAGCAGGTGGGCTCCGAACGTGTGGCCGTATGGACTGACCGGGAAGACGGTAGCGGAGAAGGATCCCTCTAGTGGCGGACATTGAAGGCAAGTTAATCTTCTACTGTATAGTTACTTATATCCCTTTCAAAGATCTGGTAATAAATCCATAGTACTAAGCTGTATCCAAAACGAACTCACATTGTCTTCTCAGTAAACCTTGAACGCAAACATCGACGGCTGAGAAGCGTCGTAACAATATATTACTCTGTTTATGTAAAATAATCATCAAAATATTTCTTCGCTTGCTTGCTCAAGCTGTAGATAGTTTTGTTGAGTTGTAGATAATTGTCGACTAGTCGTGCTGACGTAATCAATAAATACGCTTACATATTAAGATATACAAAGACCTGATTTCAACGCTACAATATATACAAGGTGGGATCAATAAATAAGGTGAATTATAATTTATTTTTAAAAATAAGAACGATATTAAAAATTAGGACTTGATTTATTCAAAATAATCACCTTGGCTTTCTATATACATCGTCTCCATCGTTCTGGCAACTTGTAAATACCCTCTTTATAGGCACTCTTAGGAAGCGTGTGAAAAAAATCTTGCACCACTTTCTGGACATCTTCATCCGAGTCAAATCGCTTTCCCTTTAACTCCTTCTTTAGTAGTCCAAAAAAAATAGTCAGAGAGGGCTAGGTCTGGACTATATGCAGGATGTTCTAAAACTTCAAAACCTAATTTAATGATTGTAGATACAGTTTTACATGATGTATGCGGCCTTGCATTATCATGAAGGAAGAGAACACCTTTACTGAGCTTCCCTCTTCTTTTGTTTCTTATACCGGGCTTTAGCTTATTTACAAGAATGTCACAATAAAGGTCGCTGTTCATACGTTGCCTTGAGGATAAAAAATCAAGACAGATTGGTCCATCAACATCCCAAAAAATTGTTAACAAAACTTTACCGGCCGAACGTTGAGACCTGGTTTTTTTTTTTTGGTCTTGGAGAGTCGCCTTGTTTCCATTCCATAGATGCACGTTTTGTCGAAGGATTATAATGATAACACCAACTCTCATCTACAGTTACAATTTGGTCAAGGAAATCATCACCTTCCTCTTCATACCGCTTTAACAGAGCCTTTGAAACCCGAATACGGTTAAGTTTTTAATCCAAATTTAGGAAATGTGAAATCCATCTGCAGCATATTTTTCTAAATTGTAATTGTTCTTTAATAATTGTGTGCACAGTTCCATAGCTTATATTCAAATTGTCGGCTATGGTAAAAATGGATATTTTTCTATCCTCCAAAATTAAGTTTTCAATCGCATTTATCGTGCTCGGCGTCGCTGTAACACTTGGTCGTCCAGGTCGCTCAATATCGGTACATGTAATTCGTCCATTTTTGAACTCGTTAACCCATTTATAAAAGTTTTTTTGAGACAAACAAGACTCACCATAGATATTTTTCATTCTTTGGCATATTTGAGATGTTTGAATACCTTCTGCATTCAAGAAACGAATAACTGCACGTTGTTCAAGCGTGGTTCAATCCTTCAAGGGAGCTTCCATTTTAGTTTATTTATAAGTCTCGCGCCGCGCGTGGAAAAAAAAAAAACAGAACACCTTGAATAGTCTCTCGATGTTATATTTTAAATTATTTTTGCTTTTTAATTTTTAAGAAATAAGATAATTCACCTTATTTATTGATCCCCCCTTGTATTTGAAAAATGGTTTGAAATTATTTATTAAATAAAAATTATTTATTGAAATTATAAATTATTTTAGCGTTAAAAAAACGATATATCAATTCAATTACATGGATATTTGTATAATTTCAGGCTTCAAAAGACGCTAGAAATGAATAGTCATGAATTTTCACACGTTTTATTTATTTTTGAGCAAAATTGAATATTTAAAATGCAGGTTTTAAAGCATTGATATCAATATTTAGTAAATTAGTTTGAATGCGAGTGAAATAGAAAATATCTATATATATTTTTATATCGGAGCTGAAGGTGAATTTTTTCTAAAAAAAAAAACAGCTAAAATATAGTGAATTGAAAATAAAATTCTTCTAAATGTATTATTTTATTGATCTCAACTCTGCAAAATAGAATTTTGAGTCCTACCCCTGTTCATAAAAGACAATACAAGATTGGAGCACATAAGTTTTTATTCAATCGGCGGCTCATAATTTGGGAAAACAGCTACAAATTTCCGCACAACCGAAGATATTTATTTCTAGGATATTCAATGGTAGATCTTCAAACAATTCTTCTTATCAACTTGCTAAAAATGCATAAATTATTCTTCAAAATAAGCAGCGTTCAAAGGAACGTCCTGTATTGTGTATTGCCTTGTTATAAATAAGAAGATACTCTTACCTTAAGGATTATATCTTTAATCTTATTTATTTATCTATTTACAAGGTAATATTTAAAACTTAGAACAATTACAGCTATGGCGGAACTTTCCCCATCGTAAGGTAAACAACAACAGTCAATGTGATGATGATCGTAACGTACTCTCAACACATCTCCCCCTTTTCTCTAGAGGTTTAGCCTGTCTGGCGGCTTTACCACGCGTCCACTCCTGGTCTTTACTGGTTCCGGTGATCTCTGGAATGTCCTCGGTTCACTGTCACAAGTAGTGTTGTCCCCAGTAGATGTGAAGCACTGACTCATCTCAGGAGACTCCATCTCTTCATCTTCCATGTCAATCTTTTCACCCTGTGGGTTTGGTAGTAGGTGGAATCTATTTCTTCTTAAAATTCCTTTTGGAGAGTTGACTATATAAGATCTTGGACTTCCAGCGTCTTCAAGTACCACACCGGGAACTCTCAAGTCTTTCACCCATACTCTAGTTCCTTTATTCAGATGGGGCAATTCTCTTGCACGATGATGTATATCAAAATGGGTTTTCTTTTTGTGCCGTTGATCTTTTTCTCTCATTTCTAGATTTTCAAGATCAGGTATTCTTGACTGGAGTTGAACTGGAGATGTTGGCACAGTTGTTCTGAGTTTCCTGTTCATGCATAGTTCAGCAGGGCTGTACCCATTTTCCAATGGAGCGGTTCGATAACCAAGAAGAGAAAGATATGGATCTCTTCCTTTCTTCAATTGGTTTTTGATATTCTTCACCATCGATTCGATGAAGCCATTGCTTTGAGGAAATCTGGGACTAGATGTTATGTGGTGGAAACCATATTCTTTTGCAAACTTTTTGAATTCTAACCCAAACTGTGGTCCGTTATCTGATCTAACCTCTTCGGGTATTCCATGGCGAGCAAAAATTGACTTGCAATGTAGAATTGTTGAATGTGTTGTTTGATCCTCCAGCAATGCCAACTCTGGGAATCTAGAGTAATAGTCTGCAATTAGAAGATAGTATTTGCCCTTTAAGTAAAAATGGTCGATTCCTACTTTCTCCCATGGCCTGCTTGGGAAATCAGAAACAATTAATGGCTGCTGGGGATTAGATCTTTCTTCAATACAATTTGGGCAGTTCCTCACAAGTTCTCCAATTTCTTGACTGATTCTGGGCCACCACACAGATGATCTGGCACGGCCTCTACATTTTTCGATGCCAAGATGACCTTCATGGAGGCTGTTTAGAACCTTTGATCTGAGGGACTTAGGAATATAAATCCTGGAATTTCTCATTAGAAGACCATCTATGACAGACATTTCATATCTGAGACACCAAAAGGCTTTTGCTTCTGCAGAAAGCTCATTCTTTGTAGGCCAGCCCTTTTCACAATAGTCTTTTATTTCTCTGCACTCTCTCTCTTCATTTTGATATTGCCAGATTTCTTTCATATTTTCATCCTTGAATGGAGGACATGAAGTGATCTGTTGAACAAAACTACAGATTTCATTCTCCAGATCTTTCTCATGCGATATCTTAATTGGGCTTCTGGACAAAGCATCAGCAACAACAATGTCCTTGCCTGGTGTGTGATGAATGCTATATGAGTAGCGCATCATCCGAAGTCGTAGTCGCTGTATGCGTGGTGTCATTTCATCTAGATTTTTGGTTGAAAATATTGGAATGAGAGGTTTATGGTCAGTTTCAATGGAAAATGTATTTCCCATCAGATAGTCCTGAAATCTTTCACAGGCCCAAACTATTGCTAGAGATTCTTTCTCAATTTGAGCCCATCTCTTTTCAGTTTCGGACATAGTCCTGGAGGCATATGCAACTGCTTTTTGGTATCCATCTTCAGATTTTTGTAAAAGCACTGCTCCTAGTCCATATGAAGAGGCATCTGCAGACACTGTAGTTGGTAGATTGGGGTCAAAAAGTGTTAGTGCTGGAGAAGTTGAAAGAAGTTTCTTCACTTTTTCAAATGCTTCCTCCTGAGCACTATCCCATCTCCAATCATTTCTCTTTACTAGGAGTTGATTAAGTGGGTAGAGGATAGTTGAAAGGTCTGGTATAAATTTACCTGTGAAGTTCACCATTCCCAGGAATCTGCGCACTTCAGAAATGCTTGAAGGTGATGGAAACTCCCTGATGGCCTGGACTTTGTTTGGATCAGGTAGCACTCCTCTTTCTGTAATCAGGTGACCAAGAAATTTGATTTCCTTCACTGAGAAGATGCATTTCTCTTTATTCAGGGTCAGTCCTGAATCTTG
Source organism: Cordylochernes scorpioides (assembly GCA_030710605.1). Lineage (NCBI taxonomy): Eukaryota > Metazoa > Arthropoda > Arachnida > Pseudoscorpiones > Chernetidae > Cordylochernes > Cordylochernes scorpioides. The sequence goes on along the minus strand of CP092869.1, from coordinate 42,870,735 downwards.
AAGCTTCCTAAGGACGCATCTTAACCTTTCATCATGTTCTTCTTGTGTAGCTCCCCAAATCACAATGTCGTCCATGTGACAATTTACTCCAGATTGGCTCTCCAGTAGATTGCTCATCTTTCTCTGGAATACCTCAGGTGCAGAAGAAATTCCGAAGGGTAGCCGTTTGAATCTGTATCTGCCAAATGGGGTCAGGAAGGTTGTAAGGCTAGATGATTCCTCTGACAGGGGTATCTGCCAAAACCCACTGTTGGCATCCAGTTTTGAAAACAATTTAGCTCCTCCCATTTGTGCCAAGGTATATTCCACTGATGGAATTGGATAATGTTCTCTTTTAACAAACTTGTTTAGAGCTGTCAGATCTACACAAATCCTTAGATCATTAGAAGACGGTTTGGGCACAATGACCATTGGAGCACACCAATCCGTTGGTTGCTCAACTTTTTCAATTACTCCTTTTTCAACCATTTGATCAAGTTGTTCTTTTGTTTTATTCAAAAGTGGAATGGGTATTCTTCTGGGAGTATATATAGCATGAGGCTGTGATTCATCCTTCAATTTAATTGTGTAGCTCCCTTGGAGTGTTCCGAGTCCTGTGAAAAGCTTTGGATATTCTTCAAAAGGATTAAGCGAATTCCTTTTCTCAATTGACTGAAGTCTTTTGATTAGGTTTAGAGATTCACAGGCTTTTCCGCTCAAGAGTGGTTGCATTAGTTGAGGAACAACAAATATTTCTCCAGGGATGCTTCTCCCATCTTTTTCTATTAAAGCTGTGAATTTTCCTATTACATGCAATTTAACCTGTCTAGGTCCTAAAAGTTGAATATCAGGTTTGCATAACTTCTTGTGAGCAAAATTTTTAAAATAAATCTCTTGGGGTATTATATTTACATCCGCTCCTGTATCCATTTTAAAAAGTATTTTAATCTTATCTACTTTTACATAAACCTTCCAATCATTTGAGTTTTGTCCATTCTCATAGATATTACCAACAAAATGGTAGTCATCACCTTGGGTGACTTGTCCTACTGTCTTATTGTAGCACACCTTTGCAAAATGTCCTACCTTTTTACATTTATGGCATTTAACTTCTTTTGCAGGGCAGTCTTTATATGGATGGAATTTTGAAGCACCACATCTTATACATCCAGATTTTTCAGGCTTGCTCCACTTCTGAAATTTACTTTTCTTTGAAGTGTCTCCTTTCCCATTTGTAGAATTGTACCTTCTTGGTGGTAACTTTTTTTCATAGACTTGGTCTACATTGGCAGCCTGTGTTGTTGTTGATCGAAGAATAGTCTGTTGTTGCTTCACACATTCTGTCTGGCAAGCAGCTTGGATAGCCCTTTCCAAGGTCAAGTTAGGCTCTAGTTGCAACTTCTCTGAAAGTTGTAGATTTTTTACTCCTACAACTATTCTATCTCTAATCATTTCTTCTTTCAGAGATCCATAGTTACAATTTTCGGCCATTTTGTGAAGCACTCTTATGTATTCCTCGACAGCTTCTCCATCCTGCTGATATCTACGATTAAATTGTGCTCTTTCAAAGATGACATTTCGTTTACCTATAAAGTGCTCTTCAAATTTCTTAACAACTGTTTCATAATTGTTTATTTCTATTTCAGTTAAATTGAATGAAATTAGAGCATCTTCGGCTTTTTCACCTAATATGTAAATTAGAGCATTTACTTGCTCTTCCTCCTTTTTAGATTTTAACTCTGACGCTTTTCTAAAGCGTTCAAATCTTTTAATCCAATTTGGCCATTCATTTGGATTATTAAAATTAAATTGTTCTGGAGGATTTATATTTTGCATTATTTTTTTTTTCGTTGTTTATGCAAAAATAATTCTTTTTGTTTTTACTAGTAATTAGATTAGGCTTAGGGCACTATCGCCAATTCGCTGCCACCATGTATTGTGTATTGCCTTGTTATAAATAAGAAGATACTCTTACCTTAAGGATTATATCTTTAATCTTATTTATTTATCTATTTACAAGGTAATATTTAAAACTTAGAACAATTACAGCTATGGCGGAACTTTCGCCAGCCTAAGGTAAACAACAACAGTCAATGTGATGATGATCGTAACGTACTCTCAACACACGTCCAACTTGAAAAAAATAGTTTTCAAAAATGGCTTTAAAAAAGTATTCATTGTTGCTATTATAGCGATTAAAATTGAAATAATTTTTTTTCTTATTTTTGAAATTTATTTTCGAGTTAAAAATATTTAGAGTGATTTGATAGGGGAATTACAAAGGCGTTCAAATTTCATCAAATACAACCGCCAAATTTTCGCTTTTAACATTTAACAATCAATATCAATTAAAACTAATATTTCTGAATAAATCTATTAATTTAAAATATTAAAAACTTGAAATAGCATTAGAAATAAATTAAAAACTGATAATTCAAAAATAAAATATCCATTTAATATCGATTTGTAAATATATGAAAGAAATGTAAACAAACATAGCAGTAATCAAAATACAAAACTATTTTAGACGGGTATGATTCTTTTTTAAAATAAAACAATTTCTACTGCCCTTACTGCAATGGAAAAATTATATAATAAATAAAAAAGAATCATACACATATAAAATAGTTTTGTATTTTGATAAACAGATGGCACTCTAGTGCATTATAATAAACATAGCAGTGTTGCTCAACTAACATTTTGAAAAATTATAAAATAAATAATTATTTATAAAAATATTTTAATTAAGTTACTAAATATAAAAACCTACATTTTAAACTTCGATAATTATCATTTTAGAATACATAAAAATCGATTTAAAAATACTAAAAGATATATATACGGGGTGATCCCCCCCCCCCCCCCCCCCAAAAGTCCCGCACAACTTTAAAAATTAATAACTCCGCGAATATTTGCGCTAGAGCAATGCGGTAAACACCATTGTGTTCAGGATGCAATGGGAATTTTTATGGCAAATAATGAAAAATTCGAAATTGATTTTAGTTACAACTTTATTCGCTAGATGTCGCCCTACCAGAATCAGCGATTCAGCGGCCAAATTGTTTGATAAATTGAAAAATATAACTGAAAGACACGTATTTTTACTTTTTGAATACCAGGAAAGAACCCTAATAATATCAAATGATAAATTAATAAAACACCATTTCGCCAAAAGTTAGAAGAAATGGTTAACGATTTTTAAATACAATCTGAGATATGTAAAATAGGTATATAAGTATAAGAGTTCAAGGCATGCGAGGATGCGTTTCTTAAAGATTTTAATATGGGCGAGCTTTCGGGTTATCAACCCTTCTACAAGGCAACATATCTATACTTTACAAACTCCGTATATGCCTTAAAATGCTCAGATTGCAATAGTTTGTATATAGGAGAAACAGGCCGTAGAATTAAAGATAGGATAGATGAACACCATAGAAACATCAGAAATAGTGAACCTAGATCCCTTATAGTACAACACATAAGACAGACAGGACACTCTTTCGATACTTCTCAACCACAGGCATATTACTCAGGAATCACGAACAAATACAGAAGGTTGGTCGTCGAGGCGTTGCTCTCTTTAAGACATAACAGTATTAACAGACATATAGACATCCCCGATATATACAATGCAATATTGCCATAGTGTACCTTAGGTGACCATTGCTAGAGCGTTTTATTTTATTTTATTTTGGATCGTTATACTATTGCAGTCTTAAATTCAACCGTATCCTTTTGTACAACTATTTTTGATTTTACTTCTTAGCATACTCAGAACACGCAGCTTTCTCTTATTTTACTTTTTCACCAATTATGTTAATATGTTTATAGTTTTCTTGTATATATGCTAATTTTCTCAACATGGATATGTATATAAGATGCACTTTTACTCAGATATGTTGCCTTGTAGAAGGGTTGATAACCCGAAAGCTCGCCCATATTAAAATCTTTAAGAAACGCATCCTCGCATGCCTTGAACTCTTATACTTACATTATTCAGAGGATTTCATCTCTTTTTAAAATAGGTATATGCAAATTAAAACATGTGACAAAAAAAAAACTGATATTTTAGATGCGGTTTGCTGGAATCCTCAGCTATTTATATTTCGAAAATAATAATTTTCTATTTTTTTTAAATTCAACTCTCTCTCAGTATCGATTATATTTATTTTAATATATTTGAAAAATATTTATCTATCTCTGATGATTTATTTTACTCTGGAATGCCGTTGTTGTTTTTGTCGTGTCCAATAAAGAGCCTCAGATTCTTTTCGTTTGGCCAACAAAAATGTCCAATTTATATACACATATATTCTTACATAATGAGACTTTAAAGAATGCAAATAATCTTTATCTATTTACATACACAACACATCTCCCCCCTTAATAATACTCCAGTCGGTCTAGGGGTTTCCTGGCTCTCTGAGGTCTAGGACTGCGGACGGGCACTTGCACAGCGGCAGCCTACGGTTTAGGAGTGCAAGAGGGCACGTGCACAGCAAAAGGCCCTGGTATAGGAGTGCAAAAGGGTACGTGCACAGAAGCAGTCTCCTCCTTGTTTCCTGATGTAACCTCTGGAACCTCCTCTTCACTTTATTTCTGACTTCCACCTACAGGCTTCTCTCCTGATGTTCGAGGAAGTATCAAATTTCTTGTCTCCACTTGTTTCTTTCTCACAGGTCTCAATTGATTGATATGCCTCTTATACACGACGCCATCGCAACTTATAAGGTAGTGACGGTAGCTCAATAATTCCAAAATGGTACCTTTTTACCGTTTAGGTCCAGTTGCATAGTTGCGGAAATAAACCTCGCAACCTGTAGTAAACTGCTCCTGCCTTCTTACGGCCTCATGAAATACCTCTCGCGGAATTCTCATCTTGGTATTAAATTCGAGAATCTTGATCTTGAACTTCTCTTCATTAGCAGTTCCGCCGGGGAATTCCTTTATTACAGTTTGGGGGGATGCTCTATGAGCAAATAGGAAACTTTGTAGATTCGTCTCTAAATCATCCTTCCCATTATTCTTTCTCAAAAGGTTTTTAAACTCTCTTACATATCTCTCAGCTAAACCATTTGTACTAGGATTATACGGACTGGTCTTAGTGTGCCGTATACCATTCATTTTGGTAAATTGCTCGAATTCACCGGAGACAAACTGTCTTCTGTTATCTGTAACAAAATATTGGGGCAATCCAATTCTGGCGAGAATTTCTCTAAGATGACTTATAATCGCTTTTCTGGTAATATCTTTGATGAAAAAATTTCTATCCACTTTGATTATGCGTCCACGAGAACCAAAAACATTCTTCCCATGAACGGACCCGCTAGATCAAGATGAAGTCGATGCCACGGATTTTCGGGCCAAGTCCATTCCGAGATGGTAGCCGGGGGCATGCTTGCCGATTCTTGGCATACTCTACATTCTCTAGTTAACTCTTTGATGTTACTGTCTATGCCTGGCCACCAGAAAATACCGTCTGGCAATCATCTTCATTTTAACAATCCCCATGTGTATTTCATGCGAGTAATTTAAAATTAAAGATCTTAATTTTTGGGGAATTACCACTCTTTCACGCCATTGAAAACAATCAAACTCCAAACTTAATTCCTCATTGATCTTATAATAAGGAGCTAGTGGGTTTTCCCTCAGTACACACCCTTGTGAATTTCCACACACACACACACAGTTGCCTTCTCTAACATTCCTTAATACTATAGACAGTATTTTATCTCGGGACGTCTCATATGCCACCTCCCTAAAAGAGAACGGTACCTCATTCAACTTCCTGAGAAGAAGTACCTGGTCTTCATCAAGAAACTCCCTGACACTCGATTCTAAAGGAAGACGTGACAATGCGTCAACATTGGAATTAACACTACCTTTTCGAAACTCCTCAGTATAATTAAATGTAGCTAATTTTAAGGACCATCTTTTAATTCTGGATGCTGCACATATGGGAATTGGTTTCTGAGGTGAAAATATATGAATTAAGGGTCGGTTGTCTGTGACTAATACGAATTTTCGTCCCAGTAAGTATTGTCTTGATTTCTCATCGCCATAAGTTATGCTCAACGCTTCCTTTTCTAGTTGAGAGTACCGTTTTTCCGCTTCAGTTAATGTTCTAGAAGCAAAAGCTATAGGGCATTCTTCCTTTCTATCATTTCTATGACTCAGAATTACGCCTAGTCCATAGTCCATTAATAATGATTTACATTTTTTAAATAACATTCTATATTTTTTGTCCAATTCCATCTACAATTTTTATTCAAAAGTTGATAGAATAGCGCTAAAATGTTTGCTATATTCTTTATGAATCTATAATAATAAATTAAGAGTCCTATGAAAGATCTCAATTGCGAAACATTCTTTAGGTTCAGGCGCCTCTATCACTGCTTTAATTTTATTTTCTAAGGGATGCAGTCCATATTTATCCATTTTAAACCCTAAAAATTCCACCGATATCTTTTTAAATTTACATTTATATCTGTTTAACTTTAAACCTTTTTCTAGCAATAATCTAAACACTAGATCCAACTTTTGTTCATAATCTTCAAAGTATTTTCCTGCAATCAAAATATCATCTATGTAGCAGGCCACACCTGGCAAATCAGAAAATAGGCCTTCTATAATCCTCTGAAATTTATTTGGTGCTACCGCTACGTCATATGGTAGTCTTTTATAAGAAAACAACCTCTTTGTTATGTTTATATCAACAACAGCTCTTTGGCTTCTTCCGCTAACATTACTTGTAAGTAAGCCTGTGATAGGTCTAGAGTCGAAAGTACGGTGCTTGTAGATAATTTTGAAAAGAGATCATCGATCGATGGAATGGGATACCTATCTAATTCTATTGCTTTATTAGCTGTACATCTAAAATCACCACATATCCTTACACTACCATCCTTTTTTGATGCCGGTACTATTGGAGCGGTCCAATATGCATGAACTATAGGTTATATAATGCAAGAATTCACTAAACGATCAATTTCATTCTCTACTTTGTTTTTTGGAGAGAAAGGTAAACTTCTAGCCTTACAAAACACAGGAGTCACATTCTTTTTTAAATTAAAATTTATTATAACGTCCTTTAGACAGCCCAAATCTTTGTTAAACAAATCTGCATACCTATCCATCAAAATTTAATATATTTAAATATATTTATATTATATTTATTATTTGAAATTTTAATGCTAAACAATATAGAATAATCAAGTTTCAACTGTTTAAGCCATTCTCTTCCTAATAAAATTATCTGGATTTTTTCATTTACAACTATTAATCGTAAATATTGGTTGGCTTCTTTTACAAAACATTTCTTTGATCTATAATCTCTATTGATTTACCACAAAATGATTTTAATCTTAAATTTGTTGGAAATAATCTTTTACCTTGCCAATAATTCTTATAAATATCTTTAGGTATTAACGTAACTGGACTTCCTGTATCTATTGTAAAGCACAAAGAATAATCATCTACTGTTAAATTTATTGTGGCATCAGTGTTTCGCCCTGTACAGAATATATAGAGTCCTCTTGTACAAATTTACATCCCCACATTCTTTTACTAGCTTTGCAGACCCTACTTAAATGACCCAGTTTATTACATTTTAAAACAAGACTTTGTTCTATGAGGTAAAACAGATGCCACGTGTGAATGTCTTTCACCACATCTATAACACACTATTTTGCCTTTGCCACTTTGCCTGAAAGGCCTATACTGCGCCGTACTATTATTGTACTCGCCCTTTTTATCCTTTCAATTCACAGGGAATATCTTGGCCACTAATTTATCTTGTAATTCTCTTGTATTTATCTCCGCCAATTCGAACGAGATCGCCACTGCAAAAACTTTATCCAGGGTGACATCGTCGTCCTCATGTAGTAGCTTCTTTTGCAGGATTTCCGACTTGATTCCAGCCACAAAACGGTCTCGCATCATGGTTCCCAACATATCGACGAAATTACAATTTATTGCCAAATGTTTCAATTCTCTAAGATATTCCGAAATCGATTTTCCTTCCTGTTGAATTCTCTTTAAAAATCAGCATCCCTGTGGTATAAATTTCTTCTTTGGATCCAAATGCAGCTTAATTCTTTGAATGATAGTATCATAGGGTTGATCTTTCATTAAAACAGGAAGAAAATGTCGTTTCCCTGCTTCAAAGTTTCAGAATCTGGTAGCGAGGTAAAAATCAGCACTTTAATCTCCTTCTTCAGATGCCAAAAAGAAAGCCTCAAATTTTTGTACAAAAAGATCGAAGTGTCCTCCTCTGGCTATAGCATCTAAAAGGTATTATTAAATTTGAACTTGTCATGCTGATCTTTTCTACTCCTTTGTTTTCTTGATTCAGATAGTTTAAAAGATGTAATCTTAACCCATTTTCTTATTTTTCCTCTCCATAATCCGAGAGTCAGATTTGTTTAAAAGATGTAGTTGTTATATTTGCATAGAGGCCGCTTTCCTCAGCTTTTTACTGGCTCTGTAGATCGCGCATCCTCGTCGCCACTTTTGTTGTGTCGTAATTAGACGTACAAGAGCTCAAACTTGACCATGGCCACCAACAAATGTCCAATTTATATATACATTAATTTTTACATAATCAGGCTTTAAATAATACAAATAATCTTCATCTATTCACATACAAAACAGTTAATATACAGCGAGAAGAGTAGAGGACCGGGCACAGATCCCTGAGGTACACCAGCCCATGTTCTTCGGTCCTTGGAAAATGCTCCCTTGACCCGAACCTTTATCCTTCTTCCCCTTAAGAAGTCTGCAATCCAGATTAATATTTTTCATTTTACTCGGATGTTGTGCAGCCTTTTAAAATAATTTCTCCCTCTAGGTCATATCCAGAAATATGGCCGTTGTCTTCTTTGGCGTTTTTCCTGGGAAGAATCTATTATTGATTGAGAGAAGTAGAACAGTTGATCAGTTGTACAGTGTCTGGATCTATAGGCAGTTTGGTAGAGTTCATTTTATTATTGTTAGTGAGCCAGACTATGAGCCTAGAGTGGATAATTCGTTCTATTATTTTACAAAGTATGCTGGTAAGAGCAATTGGCCGATAGTTCTTGCATTTCTTGACATCTTTGTTTAGTTTCTGTATTGGCGCTATAATTGATATCTTCCAATTCTTTGGTAGTTTACCAGTTTGCCATGAAATGTTCAGTATTCGTAGGAGTTGATTTTTAGCTTTGTCTCCAAAGTGTTTAATCATTTGACCAAAGATTAGATCATCTCCTGGTGACCTCTTGGATTTAACTTTTCTATTGATGAGTTTATCTCATTCAGTGTGAAGTTTCTCTCTCTCGAGTAAATATCTTGTTGATGATAATTTCTTGCTTGTTCAACTAACTTGTTTATATTATTTTTTAGAGTCCTGCCTTCATTCGTATAGGTGAGTCTGGAAGTGCTTGAAAGATATTCAGAAATTATGTCAGATATCTGTTTGTTCGCTCTCGCTGTTCATATCGGTTAGAGTATTGGAGATTAGTGTTGGTTTTGAGTTTTATAACACTAATTATATTTCAGTGATGGCTTTCCTTTTTTGGATCCATTTTCTTCGCAGAATTCTGCCCATTTTTCTTGTTTGAATATCCAAATTTCTTGTTCTATTTTGTGACTAATTTCAATGAGTTCCTTTATGATTTCTTCTGTTTTATTTGTTTTAAGAAGTTCATTTTTATTGTCTCTCTCTGCAATCATTGCCTCGATATTGTGGTCCTTCCAGTAAAGTATTCACAGGTCTTTACGTCTACCTCTAGGTATCGATACTTTTGCAGCTTTGGATATGTTCAAAGAGAATTTTTCCAAGTTTTTGTCAATCGTTCTGTGATTTAATTCTTCATTGCACAGTTCTTCAAGCTTTTCTGTATTTTTTTCCAGTGTTCTTTTATTCTGTTGAAAATTCTCAATTTTGAATTTTAGGGTTGTTAAAATTGGTCTGTGGTCACTGATTGCACTTTTCAGAATTTTCCATTGTGTTGTGGGTGCGATGTTGTAATTTATCGCTGTGATGCCTATTGCGGATTCTGTGCCTGTGGACTTGGATATATAGGTGTTCTTTTCGTTATTTAACGGCGTAAGGTCGAGGTCGGTGAGCATGTCCTCAACCTGCTGACCTTTGTTATCCTGGACAGGTGATCCCCAAGTTGGTCTTTCGGCGTTAAAATCACCAAGTATGATTGCCGATATCCGAAGACGCTTCACTTAATGTCTCTATCAGGCCTGTATTGATGCTAGTATTATCGTGGTGATAAACATTTATGATTGGAATTGTTTTATCTGTAAGATAGATTTCTATTGCCTGAGCTTCTGTCGTTCTTTCTCTAGGCTTACTCTGATTATAGGCGATTTCCTTAAATTTGATTTCTAGAGTTTTAATCAAAACGGCAAGTCCTCCTCCGAATTTTTGCGGTCTGTCCATTCGTAGTTTTGTATAATCTTTGATATTGAATCTCAGATTCTGATTCAATTTTGTCTCCTGAGGACAATTAATATGTACATTGTTGTCACAGAGAAGACAAGTCAGCTCTTTATTTTCCTCCGGGTTCCATTTATATTGAGTTGTAGTAGATTAATTTGTGTCCTCGTAGTAGATTTCTCATCATGAGCTCGAGCTGCAGCTCCTGATGCGGCGGTTACTCCGGACGCGGGTAGCATTACTGGAGATATCAGTTTTGCTCTTCATTTGAAAATGGGTGCCGTTGCAACGTTAGTCATCTTGGAAACGAACCAGAATTTGGTCAAATATTCCAAGGGTCCAGGGGGACCGCAAGGAGGTGTGTTCGAACTTCTCCCCTTCCCCCTGGAATGCCGTCACTACAGGATAAAGCACTCTTGGTGAATTGCTTTAATTGTGATTCAGAATCTGCCACTGGATCTTTACGAGCGTTTCGTTCCTTTAAAGATATTCGAAGCGGTAAAGGACCAAAGAGTTGCTACTCTCTAAAGCGATTGATTAAAAGTTTTGAGGAAACTGGATCTCTGGAAGCAAAACCTCGGAGTGGAAGACCATCGACATGCAGTCAGTGGCTGTTACGGTTTTGCAGAATGCTGAAGCTATTGAAACGTTATTCACGTATGGAGAAGTAAGTACTAGACAAGTTTCTCGACAAACGGGGATTTCGTATTGAACAGTTTGGAGAGAACACACATTTGGAATTTTTCTATAAAAATATCCTAACAAAATTCAAAGTTTCCACGAGTTGAAAGTCAGCGATTTTGAGAAGCGTCAAGAATTCGCTGCATGGGTTTTCCGGCAAATTGATATTGATGAAAACTGGCTGTCAAATGTTCTAAGAACAGATGATGCTCACTTTTATCTAAAGGGAGAATTTAACATTCGAAACTGCCTCATTTTGGCAACAGAAAACCCTAGGAATTTCACAGAAATACCACTTCATCAGCACAGAGTTACAGTTTTGTGTGGGTTCACTTCTTCATTTATTATTGGGCCATTTTTCTTTGGAAGAATCAATGGAAGAACTTTTAAAACCGTTTTTGTAACTGGTGAACGTTATGTTCAACTTTTGAGAGAAAAGGTTATTCCCATATTGCAGGACAGACAAGTACTAAGCGAAATAACATTCTTGCAAGATGGAGGACCTCCTCATATCTCCCGCGGTGCCAACAATTGCTGAAGGAAACGTTCGGTGGAATTCGTTGATAAATCGCCACTTTATATACCTGTGGCCCCCAATATCACCAGACTTGACGCCTTACAATTTCGGTTATGGGGGTACATTAAGTCGCGTTTTTATCGATGCCGTCCTACCACATTGGCCATGTTGAAGGCTTCTATCAGATGGCACGTTTTATAAATTTCAACTATTTAATTGTGACCATTCTGTCATCTATCGTCTGCAGGCAGTGTTTGAGAATGAAGGGCGCCACATTGAGCAAGGATTGTGACCTAATACAAGAGAGAAGGCAGTTACCTGATGTGTCATATTTTGCAGCTCTTTGTTTTGGGTTATGGGAATAATAAATGCTGTCCTCACATATTGACTCTTTTTTTTCCTGTAAACGGTAATTTTTTGTTTGTCATTTGCCCACATTTTATATTATGTCGTGCAGGCCAAAGTGTTAAAACTTCTCGAATAACACTGGTATACACAATTTTACCCCTTATGTTTAGTCTATAGCTTTTCGCTCATTAGAAGAAATAGCATAAGGAATAATCTCTGTATCCCCCCCAACTTTAGATGTTTTGCGCAAAATATAATACAAAATGATTTTACTACCACGTTTTTCAACGCAAAAGGTCGATTTAAAATGATTTTTTTTTGAGGGGATACATTTTTCAAAATTATGTACAGTATAATAAACAATGATAACATTTGACAAACCCATAGGATATTTGGAATAAAGTCCGACAAATATGTTTTGTCACTCCCCTCTATATTTCATTTTTGGATCATGACAAATATCCAGTTAAATAGTCAAGTGTCGACAATTAGTCAAGAAACTATACATTCCTTATAGCACGAAATCCTATTAGTAGTGCCATCATAATTTTTGGTACTATATTAACATTTCAAAAATCGTGTATTGATATCAGTAGTTATTTTCAAACATTCAATTTATTTCACAAAACTCCATCTAAAATATAATTATTTTTGCTACATGTTTTAATTTGCATATACCTATTTTACATATCTCAGATTGTATTTAAAAATTGTCAACCAATTCTTCTAACTTTTGGCGAAATGGTGTTTTATTAATTTATAATTTGATATTATTAGGGTTCTTTCCTGGTATTCAAAAAGGAAAAATACGTGTCGTTCAGTTATATTTTTCAATTTATCAAACAATTTGGCCGCTGAATCTCTGATTCTGGTAGGGCGCCATCTAGCGAATAAAGTTGTAACTAAAATCAATTTCGAATTTTTCATTATTTGCCATAAAAATCCCATTGCATCCTGAACACAATGGTGTTTACCGCATTTCTCTAGCGCAAATATTCGCGGAGTTATTAATTTTTAAAGTTGTGCGGGACTTTTGGATCACCCTGTATATATATATATATATAATCTTTTGAAATTTCAAAAATAAATTATTTTAGTGCTAAAAAACGATACATTAATTTAATTACATGACTATTTGTATCATTTCAGGCTTTTAGAAGAAGCTAAAAATAAAAAAAAAACAATAAAAAATTACGCGTTTTATTTATTTTTGAGCAAAACTTAATATTTAAAAAGCATGTTTTAAAGCAGTGATATCAATATATATATATATCGTAATTTGAACAACGCTATATAAGTTAATAGTCATTATTCAAGCTTTTACCATATTAATAACCATTAATTCTGTGCCATTTTCTTCACCATATAATTGATGTAATTAATTATAACTTTATTAATTTAACTTAAATTGAGGAATAATGGAGATCCACTTCGGGACGTCGGACAGCGACGGCTCGGGTGACTGTAAACAAACAAGCCCCAGCTGCGCCCCCCCCCCCCCCCCCCCGGCAATAAAAAAGAGAGGGGGAGAACGGCCTGGTCTGCTGCTGCCCAGTTGGGTGTTTTCCTCTGTCCTCTTAACATGTTTTGAATAAAGTTAGTTTGAAGTAGACTTTTACCCTCTCCTTTCTGCTATTTAGTGATCTGATTTAAATTCTTGCAACAGCCCTCAAAAGAATCATCACTGCAAATTCTTCTTCCGAATTTCGCATCAGTGTTTTGTGAAACGATTACCGACATTTATTCACGAAGTGGCGTCCCCGGGTGGGCTTCTGACAAGGCAAGATCAAGTGGATTGAACGGCGGAGTACAAGTCAAGACTCAATATAAGTACCTTTTGTTTTACCTTCTGTTTATAGTTTATTTTGAGAAATAGAAATTTTAAAAAGGCATAGAAATTTACTTAGAAAGCGACTAACTCGCATCTTGAAGACGGCAGAAGAGTTTCTGTCAAGTACTCCACCAATACCTGTAGAGGACATTGAAAATAATAGAAAAGTCATTGAAGAAACTCATAGTGAGCTTCTTGTGATTCAAGACAAGATAAGAATCTTCATGCTGACCTCAGACGTTAGCGAAGAGGAACTAGAGCACGACGATGAAGAATCCTTGGAATATACCTTTAGATATAAGAAGACATATAAAAAATGTCTGGCTCTTGATAAACCTAAGGTCGCTGCATCTAGTCCCACGGCCAGTGAAGTGAGCTTCGCTTCTAGCTCACACCATAGAATTAAAACTTCCCAGGATCTCGGTTTATCTCCCATTGGCCAGGAATCAGTTAAACATGTGGCGTTTGAAGGCTATACTAGTGAAAGTGCCAACCAAGAATACATAGTCACTTTGGGTCATGCATCAGGGAATTTTAAAATGGTCGCGAAGCTTCTTGATTAACCAAATATCTGTGGTAACTTACCAAGACTGAGTCGCGGGCCATGGTTTGAAAGAACTCAAAGCCCGCAGAATCTGGGTTCCTGATATTGAAGAGGATGACAAGGAAATTAAAATACTTCTAGGATGCGATGTGTTGGGATTTATTTTAATGATGAAATCTTGTATGATGTCAAATGATTTGACTGCGTCGTAGACGCTTTTTAGATTGACTTCAATGGGAGAATGTCAGCCAGGTAGTGACGTTTCACTCGCTCATCATGTTACAACGATGACAATTTCGGAGAGCAGTATACCCATTCTGTGGATTCTCGATGTCTTGGCATTATGGATCCTATTGAGGTTAAACAGAGAGATCAGAGAGACGAATTGGCGCGTCGACATTTTCTAAAAACAGTCCAACATTCTGTTTCTGGAAGATATGTTGTTTCCCTCCCGTGGACAGTAGAGAAAACTAAAATCGCGGACAACCGGGAGATTGCTATGAAGAGATTAGAACAAACGGCTAAGAAATTAATCTCTTTGAATCTTTATGAGTACTATGATGATATTTTCCGAAGCTGGTTGGCTGATGGGATAATTGAGAAAGTCCCAGCTGAACAACACGACGCTGAGGCCTTCTACCTGCCTCATCGTCCGGTGGTGAAACTCTCCAGTGGGACTACGCCTATCAAGCCTGTTTTTGATGCTCCTAGCAAGGTATATAGATCCTCATCTTCAAATAACTGTCTTGAAAAAGGACCCTAACATGATCGAGATTATTTCCAACCTTTTGTTAAGGCTTATTAAATGACAAATATGAAGTACATATGATGGCGGTTAAGTCTCGAGTCTCGCCTCTCAAAAAAACCCACGATACCAAGACTTGAGCCATTAGCCTGTGTTGTAGGAGCACGGATAAACAAGATGATCTCTGATTTTATAGAGTTGAAAGATATCACAAATGTATTCTGGTCTGATGCCACAACAGCCCTCGCTTGGATAAAGCGCGATGACCAGTTGCGTACCTTTGTCGGGAATCGCGTGAAAGAGAAATGCAGACTTAGTGATCCAGGAGATTGAAGATATGTTCCTAGCGAGTGCAATCCAGCTGATTTACCCTCCAGAGGATGCAGCCTCTCCCAACTGATACAGTCTAGAGGGTGGGAGGGCCCTTCCTGGTAAAAACTCTGCGAAGAATATTGGCCTTCCAGGTATAAAGACCTGAATGAAGAAGAAATCTGTGCGGAAAGAAAGAAAATTGCTGCTGTGACAACAGTTAAGAGTACCGATCATTGGTACATGAAATATTTCTCCTCGTTCATAAAAAATGTGCGGATGATGGCGTGGATTAGAATATTCATCAACAACCTCCGATCTTCAACGAAAGTAAAGGACGAACTTTCCGTGAAGGAGATCGATGAAGCGGAGCTAGCGCTTTTGAAATTAGTTCAGGCCGAGTGTTTCCCTAGCCACTCTATACCTGGCCTGGAGTTATATGAAGTAGAAGGAATCCTGCGCGTGAAAACAAAATTAATTTACAGCAGCGACGAATTTGGCTTACGTTTGCCAGTACTATTACATGGGACTCATCGGTTGATTGAACAGATGATATGCGATTCACAAGTTGAGAATTGCCACGCTGGTGTACAATTTTTGATAAACAAACTTCGGGGAAATTATTGGATAGTGAAAGCGAGACAGACCATTAAGAAAATAGTGAGAATATGTGTCACATGTCGCCGCTTCTCCGCTAAACCTGTTGTGGTGGAAGACGCTCCATTACCTGCCACTCGAGTACATAACGCCAAGGTATTCGAGGTGGTAGGGATTGATCTGGCGGGCCCGCTCTATCTGAAAGATCGGACCAAGACCTGGGTTGCTCTCTACACCTGTGCTGTGTACATTTGGAACTGGTAATATCTCTCAGCGCAGGAGATTTCCTAATGGCCCTGGATAGATTTATCAAGAGACGAGGACGTCCATCCACCATCTTCAGCGACAACGGAACAAATTTTGTAGGAGACAATAACTTCTTTAAACAAATTGACTGGAAACGCGTTTATAACGACGGGAAGGTGAAGCGTATTGAATGGAAATTCATCCCGCCCACTGCTGCCTGGTGTGGTGGATGGTGGAAGAGATTGATTCGTTCTTTCAAAGACATACTAAAAAGAATGCTCGGAACATCAACATTGGCATATCAACAATTGATGACCCTGCTATGTCATGCAGAGGCAGTGATGAATGGAAGGCCCATGACTTATGTCAGCGACGATACGAATGATCTTGTGACAATATCACCTTCTATGTTTCTACAAGAACAGACAGATGTCGAGTTTCCCGAGTGCCAGAATATGGGATCTAATCCAACGACACAGAAACTGCGCTATTTGAGCAAGCTGAGGGAGGATTGAAATCACAATTCAGGAAGGAATATTTGTCCCTCCTGGTTTAGAGAAACAGACGCCATTTACAATCCAAAACTCCAGGCTGGGGATGTTGTCCTTGTTGGTAT